>JADDOH010009526.1:0-140072 GCA_016648135.1 Agrypnia vestita | reverse complement strand
GTAATTGTAAACAATGAATGCTTAGACAAGTGAACGAGTTTGTGTATTTGGAAAGTATGTTTAATAGAGACGGTAAGGCTGAGAATGATATTGAAAGGAGAGTGACTGCGGGAAACAAAGTTAATGGTGCTCTAAATGCAATTATGGCAAATAAGAATCTGTCAAAGGAAGCAAAACTAGCGGTACATAATGGCGTTCTAGTGCCAACCCTAAGGTATGGAAGTGAAGCCTGGAATTGGCAAAAGAGGAATGAAAGTAGACTGAATGCGGTAGAAATGCGGTCACTAAGACGCTTGTGTGGAAAATCTTTGGTCGATAGAGTGAGGAATGAACAAATTAGAAGTGAATGCAATGCTGGCCGTAGTGTGGTAGATAGAATAAAGAAAGGAGTGCTGAGATGGTTTGGTCATGTGGAACGTATGAACGAGGAAAGTATGGTTAAGAAAATATATGAGGCGAATGTTGAAGGCAACAGGAATAGAGGGCGTCCGCGAAAGACCTGGCACGATCAGGTACTACAAGTATTTGAGGATGGCCCTGTTAAAAGCCGCAACAATCGTAGAACGTGTATGAGAAGATGTATGAATGTGGCCGAAGCAAAAGTGGTGTGCCAGGATAGAAGAGTATGGCGTTCAATCCTCTCTGCCTACCCCTGTGGGGAAGCGGCGTGATGGTTAGTTAGTTAGTTAGTTAGTTAGTCTATATTTTTTTTAAATATGAATTTTAAATACATGCAAGAGAATATAATAATGATACAAATATTTACCGCAATGAAATTTTAATTAAATGAAATCAACAATATCTGAAGGCTCAAATGAATGATCTATGGAAGTCTGAAAGGTGCTAGAAATGTACTATTTATAAGTTGTGAGTTGCTGGATGCTTTCGTAATTATACCTTTGACCTCCTAAAATAAACGGCTTCTGAAAAACTTTCGATGGCCTATGTACTCTGGACCCTTGCCGTAACATTGACAGTCTCGACAAACTCGTAATGGTGCAAAGACAGTCGAGAGAAAGCGAGCAAGAGAACAGTGCCCAAAAAGGAAGGAAAAGAAAATAAAAAAGGAAAGTAAGCTATAATGCATAAGCAAGAATGTCTGTCGGAATGAAGGCATATTGTGCAACGAGTTCCAGACGCTCAACATTGAGTCCTAAAGCAGGAAGGACAAAACCATAGATCCCCTGGACTAATAGTATTAAGAAAACCCTTTTTATGGAGAAGGGCCACATAAAAGCATGGTGGGCAACGATATTCAGCAATGAACGCAAAATAACTAAAGATAATTTAGCCACTTGCGTCCATTGAAGAAGAAGATGAATTATCAAAGAACGTGATTTAGTTTGAAGAATCGCAACGTCGTTGATAAAAATAAATTGAGTATCATTAATTGTATCAATAAAACTATTGAATATGTAATTATGTAACTATCTAAAAACTTTTATTTATGTAATGTCGGAATGCTAAAGCTACAGATATACATGCTTATTTAGTGTCACGTGAGCATGCTCAGTATCGACCTTCTCTAGGCCTTGCTTATTAGTGGCATGTGTGTACGCACATTGCTAGTAACGAGCATGCCACTAGCCATACAACCGCCGGTTGATTTATGAGCATGCCACTAAGTAAGTATCAGTGACCCGTGCACACGCATTGCGTTCGCACGCTTCTTGGTTCCGGAGATTTTACGAAATATTAGTCCCTCAGGCTAATTAATGTTTAGTGATTACGCCACAAAAGTGAATAAAGGCAAGTTATTGTGACATTAATTTTTTTTCAAAGATATTTTAAAAATTGAAGATACTTCTCCTAGTACCTCTCAAGCACAAAACAAGCCCAAAATATGTTATTTTTGTCCATAGAAAAGCACAGGATGACCAAGTATGCTTGCCGCCGCTACAAGACGGTGATTTGGGGGGAACATACGGTTCCAGTGTGTGCTGACTGCCAAGAATAATTTTTTTTAACTTTTTGTTTAGTCATGTGCTAATTTAGTGGACATTCCATACTTTATGTAGATTTTTTCTAAATAAATGCTTTGATTTTGAAAAATACTGAGGTTTCAATTTGTTAGTTTGTAGGACTAATATTTAGTGACAGTGTTACTCGAAAATAAGTTTAGTGATCTAGGGTTAAGTGTTATTCTCGGGCGACGCAAAGGATGTTATTTTGATTAAATCGTCAGTCTTTTCTACTGAACTTACGCTTAACTTGTAAGATGGGCAAACCCTCGCTCTTGTCATCTATTAAACCCTTATTTCAATTTACATTAATATCCTTAAACACAGCAAACTAATCCAAACCAAAGTACCGTTTATTAAGTAGAGAAATTCAATAATATTGTTGAATGGAATCAACCATAAAGTTCTGCGTGTAATACAAATTTGTTGAACTAAGAAAGTTGCATTTTATTTTGTTATTTAATATTTATTAATTTTTAGTAATTTAGTATATTATATGTGGCATATAAAAGCAAAGGCAGCAATATCAAAAAAAAAATTAATACAGTCATCCAGGATTACTATAGAAAACATGATTTAGGATGGGATAGATACATAAAATCTGGAATTCAGTACGTTTCAAATTTTAAATCCTGGATGAATACATTCAAAACATTTTTTATGTTTTTGGATATTTCTGCCGTTGCTTTTATACCCCACATATATATTAATATTAATATTGTTATAATGGTGATAGTTCAAAAATATACTGGACGTATTTATGTCTACGGGTTTACGAGAAACGTCAAGACATCTGTCAAAAGTCAATATTTAATAATTAATTATTTTAATTAATAATTAATATAAATTAACTTTGTTTAAACCACTTATTTATTGAAAAAAATCAACATGTTTCAAAGCCAATGGCTTCTTCATCAGGAAAACAAAAATAATATTTAAAAATCGAAGTATAGATCAAAAGTTATATATGGAAAATAATAATATAAAGTACCTAATTAATATGAAAATAAATTTAAAAGATAACTATTTGCAAAAAGGACCTGATTATTTATTAATGATTAATTATTTTAACTTTGGGTGAAGAAATTAGTAGATGTGTGTGATTTTTAAACATCTATATTTTAGACAAAACTCATGACAAATCTATTTGACTCCGTGTCGCTTCGACATTAAATAAAGAGGTCCTTTTTTAGAAAAGCCAGGCATTTTGGAGGTCCGACACTACAATCCATGTAGATATGTATAACAAAATATGAATATACCAATTTTGACTTGAAATGATTTATATGCCATTACTATAGAACTGTTGCGTGAAGAAAACAGAAATTTCACCATAGATCTATGTAGACGTCATACTCCTCTTCACGTTCCTCTCACTCACACCTCGCTTTAATTATGTTTAACTTTGTTTAAGAATAAGACAGATAATAGATTTTCAGTTTTTTTAAGTGTATCCATTTTATTTCACCGTTTTGTAGACAGTTTTCGACAGTGAAGCCATTTTATTTTGCTATCATATTTTTAAACGTATTTTCATCTCCGGAATTCGTTTGTCCATTTGAATGATCAAAAAAATCGAAATTCTTCGTCTAAATATAGCATCTGAATTAATTTTGCAATTCGATATTCGGAAGCCGTGGACCGGGGCGTGTAGGGGGCGGTCTGGCAGGCCGGCGAGGGGTGAGGGCGGTCTGACAGGCCGGCGGGGAGGGTTGACAGGGGATGTCCACGGATCGTAGACCGCTCCACGGAACGTGACAGGATTGCTGACGTGTCAAATTTATTTATTGTGACTACAGTTGTCGTAAAACGTTGATGTTACTAACACAACCTTCACATTTCTGCAACGGCGGTTGGTTTTAATTATTATTATCACGATTTTTTTGACAGACATTGAATAATTACGTGATACGGACTACACATGAATTTTATTTTTTTTTATCATGTGGGAACAAAGATTAGTTATATGTTGATCAAATGTATATGGTGTTAACTGTCTACAGTCAATAAATCCTAGTTATATCCAATACAATTATTCAAATACATAAATAATTAAATTGTTATAGAATTTTATTTTATTATTAATTTTTGATGTTAATATTTTTAACTAATCAACTTACCATCACGCCCTCTATTCCTGTTGCCTTCAACATTCGCCTCATATATTTTCATAACCATTCTTTCCTCGTTTACACATTCCACGTGACCAAACCATCTCAGCACCTCTTTCTTTATTCTATCTATCACACTACAGCCAGCATTACATTCACTTCTTATTCGTTCACTACTCACTCTATCGACCAAAGATTTTCCACACAATCGTCTTAGTGACCGCATTTCCACCGCATTCAGTCTACTTTCATTCCTCCTTTGCCAATTTCAGGCTTCACTTCCATACATCAGGATTGGCACTAGAACGCCATTATGTACCGCTAGTCTTCCTTCCTTTGACGTATTCTTATTGGCCATATTTTCATTATATAGTTAATCCAACAATTTTGATATTTATTTACCTATCGAATTAAAACAGTGCCAGAAATACAGGGAATTTGGACTCACCATACTCCTCATCTTCTCGGTCCCTCGATTACTTGGTCAATGGTCAACGGTTTGTATTAAGGTTCACAGGGTTATTTTGTCAAGTTCGTCACTTCACAGTTTTATAAAAACTACGTGGAGTCTCCGAATAATTTACGACTCCAACGATTACGAATTCGAAGGTTTTTATTATTTTATTTGACTTGTATTAAAGGGAATGAATTTTTCTTATTCGATATAATTTTTGCTGTAATGATAGTCCAACTTTTTACAAAAAATAATTGACAAATATTTAAAACAAAATGCAAACTTTGATGTCGCATATCTCCATAACTATTGATATAAGGTCATGGTTGCTTGAACATTTTCGACTCACAATCAAGGCAGAAATACAATCTCGAAAGGTTATTAATATTTTTCAAAGAACCCTGTATAAATGTAATTCAGTGATATAAAAAATACATTATCCATCAACCGTAGCTTAGGTCGATAGCTTACCACAGTTCAAAAAATAACTAAAGACGCAATTGTTTAGGCAATCATTTGAAAACCTATAGAATCAGACCGTTAAAACACTACCTAATGTTTCCCATTCCTAGTACGCACCCTGCGAAAATACCTGGTTCTTTCTAGCACTCCCAACTATTATAGTTTTAAATGTTAATTCCATTTTTTGCATGTCATCTAGTGAATACCTATGTATTTACAAAAAAAAAGATTCCTTGAATTCCAAAAATTAAACCTTGTATCAGTTGAGGAGATAAGTGATCTGGGAGTAATTTTTGATGCTAAATTATCATTCATTCCCCACATTGACTTGATAACTAATAAAGGTCTCAAAATGTTGGGATTTGTTTTAAGAACTGCACAAAACTTTACAGACCTGCGCACTTATAAAGTCCTCTACACTTCTCTTGTCAGACCTCAGGTTGAATATAACTCGATCATTTGGTCTCCTCACTATGTTAATCATTCAACGGCAATTGAACGAGTCCAAAAAACATATTTAAGATTTATTAATTACAAATTAAATATACGCTTGGAAGATATCAATTATGAATATCTCCTTAGTTATTTACAACTTTTAAACTTGTCTGTGAGACGTACTGTAACAGACCTAATATTTCTTTATAGGATCGTAAATAGTTTGATTGATTGCCCCCAGATTATTAGTCTGATCGACTTATATGCTCCATCGAGGTCATCAAGACACAGTGCATTGTTCTATTATAGTGGAAGTGTCAGAACTAATGCATTAGCAAACTCTGTAATTCCCAGATTACACTCATTAGGGAATGAGCATGCAGAGGCGGCTGACATTTTTGCTGATAGTATAACTGTTTATAGGACAAAGCTGATACAATTGTTTACATCCCAACAAAATCTAAATGGACAATAAATCTTTCTATTTTACCTTTAACTATTATTATTTCTACCTTTAACTTTATTATTATTTTATCTTATGTTTTTCTTATGTTTTTCTGTATTATTGTTATTATTATTATTAACTTTTAACTATTATTATTGTAACTTTTAACTGTATTTTAATTTTAACTGTCTTATGTAATTTAAAAAAAAATATATTCTGTATATTGTAAAAGCCCATAAGGGCGTTAAATAAATAAATAAATAAAAATAAATAAATTTTTAGCCAGTAAGTTGTTTTGTGTGAAGCGCCCTTGAGGTGAGTACTCACGAAAATAGGGCTATATAAATAATCCAATTATTATTATTATTATTATTATTATTGCAAAATTCCTCAGGTCAATGATTTATGAATCAATTTTCGCTGGTCGATATAAATCTGGGCACCAAATTCTATTCTATCCTAAGAATTGGGTGAACCAATAATACGCAGTATCCCGTTTATATTCTTGAAATAAATGTATTATCTGGTTATCGATTACAGTTACGTAATGTAAAACACCTGTTTTGTCAGAGTCATGGGTTGCAGTCTTGGCTATTAGTCACTCTACGACACTCGCCACCCTGTATCGGTGCATTATTACAGGGAAACATTTATTGGCGGAAACCTTCACCAGATGCGCTCCGTCACCTTACACTGAAGCTAAAACCATTAATACTTCCATGTTTTTTATTTCAGAACATGCGTTGCTTCATTTTAAAATATTGTTACGTAGCGTGGCTCGCTCGAAATGAAATGACTAAACTCGTAAAATAAATATTTTATTCTCGCTTCAACATTATATCTCACATCTTTATTCGCTCGCAACGCAATACTTTTTATTCAAACACAAAAGAACTGCTCCGTTTTTATTTCGCTACTTAGGTACCCTTCCAAAATCTTCGCTTTCGTTTCATGTTAGTTTGTTATTTCAACGGCTGGGCACACCGGCCCGCCGTTCTGCGCATGCGCCACTTTTCTATGGCATACGCCTGCGCTTGTCTTCGGCTGTCAAAAGTCAATGAACAGCTCGTTACAATATTAGTAGACCAAAGGTTTGTTACAATGGATATAAATGAATGAAATAAAATACACCTTGAATCATGTTTGCCTTCCGCTTACTTTCCGTCAAAATATTATATCTTACAATTTTTGCAAGTGATTTTCTTCTCAATCACTTAATAAATTTCAGTATTACTTCACTGAAATATAAAATATGTACTTTCATAAATTATATTAAAATAAATGAAGTAGATTGTGACAAGCATTTATAAAATATGATACTAGTTAAATGCTTGTACATAAGCCATGCTCTCTTTTTTTAAGATGGCTTTAGATACTATGGACCACGAAAGACATTGCTTTACAACCATAAGTATATAAGTGTATATTGTCATGGGTTTGCGTTATCTTACGAATACATGAATAAGTCCCGTGTATTGTGTTTTAGGATGATATTAAAACTATAGGATGTTGCTAACCTGAGAAAAGGAGGGACATGTATCTATTTTTTTGGCTTACATGTCTACAAGAGGTAATATCGACGTTCGCAATACCCAAACAATGCATTTTTTTCACTATTCCATATCTTCTTCCATCGTACATCGGTTTTGTATTTTTTCTTCTCTATCAATCTATCAATCAATCGCAGTCTTCTACCGCATTTATTTTTTAACCTGTAATCTAATACTTGTGTTCTTCTCTCTTCTTTTCTCTCAGTCTTCTCTTAGTCTGCTTGTTCATGTCTTAGTTCATCTTTTATTATGCTTCTTATCCGCTTGATAGATGTTAACTATCGTGATTTATGCACAGCCTCCCAAAAAAACTGAACTGTTCTGAAGTTATTCTTCCAGTACTAAAGGAATTTAATTCTAACTGTCTTCTATAAGTCCACATCTTAAACACTCCAAAAACAAGCCATACTTCACTCTTTCACTGCTGTTTCCAAGTATTATTTAGAGCACTGAGAACACATTGTGGACCTCTATACAAAACTCGATACAAGAAAAAGCGATCTTTTTTCAGAAATACTCGTAAAGTTTCATTACAGGATTTAAAATATGTGTTACCGTCTACGTTTCTTAAAACAATTAGGCTCACATGATCTTCTTCAGATTCGCAAGCCCATATTTTTTATTTTTTTATTTATTAAGAATCCAAATTTACATATACATATATATGTATATTTTTTAACTTGAATACGATTTTTGGAATCGCCACTCAATTAGCCCTTGGGCACGTTTCTTAGTGTCAGTGAAACAGTTATTTAAAATTGTATTTGAAACATAAAAAGCATAATAACAAATAAAAACATGAAATAAATAATAAAAAATTAACAAAAGAGAAGAGAAAAATAAAAATAAGAAAATGGATAAGTAAACACAATAAACATAATCCACATACGATAATATATATGTTTAGCAGGGAATTTGAAATCATATAGTGTATAAAGGTATCAAACAATTTTGTAGATATAGAACAGATATATCTCTATAAATATAAGTTTAGCAGATAAGTAATTTTAATGAACAATCGTATAAAATTAATTTTTGAGGCTTTAGAGCAGTTGTATTATAATATAATATATAAGTATAAATAATATATATCAATGAAAGAGAAATAAATATGGTAAAGATCTAGTAAAAAGTAATAATATTCATAAGAACAATTTATGAATTCTTTTAAAATATTTATAACAATTTTTAATTATAAATAACATAAAAATGTTCAAAAAAACTGTAGAAATACAATAAAACCTGAATCTTTATATATCCATCTAAAAAAAAGCTCACATGGGAAATGCATATAGATGAAATTTGACAAATTATGAATTAATTACCATGTCTTATTCCGATGTTCTGGGATTTATTTCTTGCAGTATTTTATTTTTATGTACCATCACAAGAAGTTTATCTTAATTATCATAAATTTATCTTATGATAATTATAATAATATTACTTTGTAATGACAAATGAATTAATTTTAACTATTATAAAACTATGATCTATAACATCATTGCAGCTCAATTATAATATTATTATTCAAAAATAAAAATATTCATTAATATTGACAGATTCAAACGTGAAATGTTATCCAAAAGTTATATTATATAGTAGCGGCCGGCTCCGGCTTCGCACGGGTGTTTAACAAAAATATCAAAAATTATAAATTTTAACATACATGGAGCTTGGGAATGGTATAATTCAAAAAGTAATTTATAGGTACTGATATAGCCTTGAATACGTAGTGATTTATTTGGATAAGGATTAATACCCAGGTATGAATAATGTAGTTATTTTGACATTACTGTAACAGTTAGACATATGGTATCATAGACTTTTTTGTATATATTGATGTCCTCTATAAAACTGTAGTACATCACTTTGCTCTATTGTCAAAAATTTCCGCAGCGTAAGCGATATAAGTTTTTTTTTTTATATTTTTTTCACGCGTTGGGTTACATTATCTATGTTTTCATACGGATCCCTAAATTTTTTGGAATTTTTGAAAATATTATATCACCTATGTTCATCAGAGATAATGTAGAATTCTAAATTTGAAAAAAAAATTAAAATCGGTCCACTAGTTTCGGAGCCTATTCGATTCAAACAAACAATCAAATCTATCCTCTTTATAATATTAGTATAGATTTATGAAGTAAAGAAGTCAGTTTAATCTTCCAAGTTAAATTAGAACCAGTCAGATGTTCTGCAAGATTTGCGAAATGTCTGGAATTCTCAGAATTAGACGGACTCCTCTCGTTAACGGTCGGAACAATAAAGTTTGGTACAATCTCGGACAGGCTGCGACCGAACGTTCCCTAGCAACAATAACTTTGTTCAATCTGTCAGTTCTCTCGGAGATTATCGAATTGCGGCCAGTTCTAATCAAATACTCCGATTGGGGTTTTGTACTCAATTTTTAAATTAGACTTAATCACTGAAAAATTATAAATAATCTGGGATGGCCGCTATGAAATCATTCACAAACAAATATAATTATCTTGTATTGAAAGCGATGTTTTCAGATTTATTATTTATAACATATAATTTATTAGGTGGCACCAGGGTTCCTAGAATAATATTAATTATTATTATACACTATTTCACTACTAGCAAAAAATACGTATGAATAAGTTAGGCATACACCGTGACATATTTAAAAAAAAATTAAGTTATTTGCATTCATTAGCTACGTAATTAAATTCAAAGCATTTATATTATAGAAAATAATTTCTAATTGCTACCACGATGATAATATTCCCGAAATATTAAGAAAAATAATTAGATGTACGAGCTTTGAAAAATTATCGTTATATGCATTCCATCTTTCAAATTTCTGACAATAGAAAATAAAAATTTTCCTTCAATACTTATTACTTCTTACTTCATTTATTTGAAAATTGACTTTCCTCCAATTAAATGTACCAGTTTACTGCATTCTAAACACCTTCCATAGAAGGACATATAGATATTATATTATTATACATATTATTTAATAAATCATTTGCTATTAGGTTATTGTTAGGACTTTTATGGATTCAGATTGTAATAAACATGTCAATGAAAGCAAATTTATCATTGAGAAATCTATTTAAAAACGATTCTAGATTTTAAAAAAGACTCAACAGGACGTGGGATATAAAAACAAAGGCAGCAATATCTAAATAAAATTTAATGCAGTCATTAGGGATTATTATTATATAATATTATATAAATTTATAGGAAACATGATTTTGGTTGGTATAAATACATAAAATCTATAATTTAGTACATTAAGTTAAGCACAACTTAGTAATCCTCGGTAACTACATTCAAAACATTATTTAATCTTTTGGATATCGCTGCTTTTTCTTTCATACCCCACATATCTTTGATATTTTTAATTCCAGTTTAGCACAATATAAAGGTTCTCTACTAAAAGCTCTACATCCTGCCGTCCTGAATTCATAATTCAATCACAAACAAATTAATAAACCTATCCGTTTAACCTTGCACATACTTCATATCTCCTTTTAGTAAATTACTGTTATAACTTTAAACGAATATCTATACTATGTCAATTCTGTAATATTTTGCTGTACTACCCTTTGGATTTCTTGTATATATTACTAGCTGTGACCGCGCGGCTTCGCACGCGTAAATTTTTAGTACACTGTTTGGATCGTCATAGAATTTTCGCGAACCATCTAAAACATTATCCTTCTAGAACTTTCAAGAAATTTATCGAATGTACAGGAACCTTCTAGACACACCGACACATTCCGCCACTCAGCTTGGAACTATATGGAACTTTCGGGAATTTTCTAGAACCTTCTCCTTCCAGAACTTTCTAGAGCAGTTTTTTCCGGAACCTTCTAGACTCACCGACACAGTCGGCGCGCCTATTTTGAAATAATCTGAAGCATTTGCGGCCTTCCCATAACAATACAATGTGCTAGAAAGCACAATTTCGTCACCCACTCCCACCCACTCACAGCCACCCCCACCATACTCGCATATTTTTGATGTGACACCAATGGCTATCCACCACTATAACCACCAGTGGGTGGTTGCGGCTGGTTGTGGAGAAAACTTGGCGGGTATGGAAACACGGATTTCTTTATATATGATTTCTATATATATATATATTGATTATGTAAAAGGTACTTCTGTGCCGCATATTGATATAAATAAATATATTCTTTCAGTGACATTTAATTTGATTCATCAAAAAAGATCACATAGATTTTTCCGTAAAATTGTAAAAGAGAATTAGATACCTTTTTAATTTATTTTACGTGATCATTATTTACGTATTAAACCATCCACACTATACTATATAGATATATATATTATAGGGGCAGATTCATATCACCCATGTAATGAGAATTGTGTGAGAGCGCGTCACGCGGTAGCAATGGGAAACCATGACAGGCATGTCACCATGCCACCAAATGACACGGAACATTTCTGATGACACGCGGGAAACGTTCGAGTTTTGTTTGACAAAATTATTTAAGTTCTGTAGTGAAATTTTTTCCCCCCCATCATTACATATATATATGCGAGATATGGACGGATACGAAGGAAAATTCTGAGAAAAATATTTTGGCCGGAAAGAGATAATTTAGATTTTTTATCAAAATTATATTAGATTAATTAATTAGCACATTCAAAACAGCTCATAGTTTAAAGGTCTTTATATAAATTCTGATAGATTAAATGTTATTTACTTTTTTATAATTATTGAGTAACTAATTATAATGTTGCCAGTCCCAATACTAGTCCATCCTTATATGACAGTTAATTTTTTTTACATAAATATATGAGTCGTATATTTCCAGACACCGCTAACTCCAAACCAAAGAAATTTACAGCAGGTAAAGTAATTTATACCTTACTGTGTGAGATGTTATTTTTTTATTTTTTTTATTTATTTAATATTAAAACTACATTTAAATCATAATACATTTGTCTATTACAATCTACTTAGATACATTTTATTTTATTGCTTTGCCTCTCCAAAAATGAGACTTGTTCATGTGCTTGGTGAGGGGCTTACACTTTATTAGTTTATTTTGGATTTGGCTTATTTGTTCCTTAGCTATGTCTTGTTATGCATTGTCAAATTGTTTAAACTGTTTGTTATAAATGTAAACAAGAAAGCTTGTTTACATTTATAACAAACTTTTTAGAAAAACTAACAGTGTAGGTAATAACAGCTCACACAATAAGGTATAAATTACTTGACCTGCTGTAAATTCTTTTGATAGGGAGTTAGCGATGTCTGGAAATATACGACTCATATGCTGTGCTATTAAGAAGGAGATAGGATCGAAAACTCTTTAAGCATTATCTAATATTATCAATTATTCATGTAATAGTAAGTGCGAAACCATTAACAATGAAGAAAGCAAAAATAAAAATAAAATTAACAATAAATCTAGCAGGAATTACAATTCCTATCTAAAAATACAAGGTATGACTTTGCATTGAGAATTATATAAGAATATTATTGATAAATTAGGCGTTACATTGTAGACGTACATTCAATTGGGTGAAAAATATAAACAATGTTATTAAAAAACATTATACTGTATGTTATGTTACATTAAAATAATTAATTAATATAGTCAAATTAATACTTCACCTGTCGATAAGATTTTGATACTCTTGAAACTCGAATCAGTCAAATACAAAATTATAATTGAAGACACGTAGACATAACACAGTTTATGTTTTTCACTGATTTTAAAGATCAAATTAAATATTATCGTGCGTACGAGACATTACTTAACGCTTTCTGTAATCTTCACTAAAATAATTTATTACGAGAAAAAATGGAGAGACCTTGAAGAAGCTAAGCTTATAAGTTGTCAAAATTTACAGATGAGATAAAAGGCCAAAGAGCCCAAGAACGATTAATAAGTAAACAAGCAGTTCACGCAGAAGGCTCTATAGAGTCATGCAAGTTCAAGGAAAACAAGGACCAATGCAGGAACTGTCTTATATTTGAAAAGATCTGGTTTGAGAAGTAACAGAGATGTTTCTCATTTCAAGCCTTTATTGATTCTGATTACATTAAACATTAATAATAATAACAGAATTAGCATAATTTGACCGTGAGCTCATTTTTCTGATTGGCGGATATAAAATATCATCATTCCGTCGGTTACTGATTCGTAGTTGGTCGTCGGTTTAGTCAAGAGTTAAAAGGGGTGTCAACCTTATGACACTTGTCAGATTTCCACCTTTCACTAGCATTGTATTACATTTCTGTCAGTTTTATTATTGAAATAAAGGGAGTGAATCATTGTGACCCGAGTAATTATTATTTCTATCTTACCCGCAATACCATGATTTAAAACTTAGAAAGACAGATTGAAAGTACGATAATAATGGATGATCCAAATAAGCGTTTCATCTTTGTCGGTTCTGCTCAAAAGCTCGAGGCTTGAGATCTATTTTTATTGATAGTATTAGTTAAAACATAATAAATACATGGTAAAATGTATCCGTTTGTTGTTAACATTATTTTTTTTTATTACTAAATTTATTTGGTAAATGTATAAACTTAAGATTGGCTGTTTTCAATATAATATAATTAATACACATTTATATTACAGGCTTTCCCACTTTTAAATGAGAATTTATTCTCGTGTTTAAAAGTGGGGGTCGTAGTCTGTATTATATAAAGAGGATAGATAGAGATAGAGTATAATATATATATAATAATTATATTAACATATGATTATATATATATATATATAATATAGATATATTACATTTAAAAGTCATATATGTATATAGATATAGAAATATTAGATTAGGTTACAAAAATTAAGACATTAAATTAGGTAAGTAAGATATTAACAATACAAGAATACAAAAATATAAGGCATTAGATTAATTAAATAAACTACTTTTAATTAAGTAATAAAAATTAAAAATTAAGAAAGTATTGTAATAACATTTAAAAGTACGTATATATTGATTGTTGTAAGATTTTTTTTAATTGCGTTATTGTGATTTTTTTTTAGATTTTTCAATTTAGATTTGAATTTTCCGTATTTTTTTCCGTCTTCATTTCATTGGGAAGAGCATTATATAATGATATTTGAATTGATAGGAGAAATGGTGTTTGGCTGTGCTATCAGGTATCAAAATATTTCCAGCTGATCTCGGTCTATTACTAAAACATCCAAATGTACTGATATTGATGACCATTTTGTGAATTTGAAGTATCGCAAATTTTTTATAGACTTGATTAATATTTATGTTTTGATATGTCAGTCGGATAGCCCCTTCGCCACAAATCCGCCCCTGACTGCATCTGCACCATGACTACTTACAAACTACAGATTTTTGTAACATTCCTGCAGTACAGAAAAACACACGCACGCATCTTCGATGTAACCCGTAAACCTATCCGGGAACGGGGTGCGATATTAAAGTTCGCAGCGGTTGCGGGTCGCGCCTGACCCCAACTTTTCGGGGGAAAAAATGCAAACTAACGCTGCCCCCTCAGGGTTGGGCGGGGGGGGGTGAGGGGAAGGACACCCGGAGAAATTCTCAAACGGGATGTGTTATTGGCTTTTCCAAATCAAGCTCTGTTGGTTTTCATTTACATCGGGGGGATCGACTCGGTCAATTGGGTATTCTGGGGAAATGTGCCGGCCTCACAGAAGAGATGGTTTTTTTACATTTGGTATTCACCTTATCAATTTTGGTTTCGGAGCTTTTTCGAGATCTAGGCAAAAACTAGCCTCGGCAAAGTTTTCTGAATAAAAAATGTATTCATTGAAAATATATTAAACTAGTGGGAAATTTTTGCGAGTTAATGTCGTATTTTATGATCTGATCAAATTGTCAATAATTTAGACGAATTATTATTACTAATTACCCGATACGTTACTGATATTAGCTTGTTGGTCTCGTGGTCTCAGACCAGTAAGTTAGTCCTATTTTGATAACACAAGCGTTTAGCTTAAGTTTGAAAATTAATATGACACGTATTCCGTGTTCGCATCTCTATTTAAAAAAAAAATGTAAATCATAATGCCAAATCCATAGAGACGACGAATCTCTGAGTGTACGCGTGTACCGTAAACTAACATAGCCAAGAGTTGTTTTCGAAGAATCATTTAAGACATTATTTCTGTCTCAAGGATTGTCTCGAGACAAAACTTGAGTCATGGATTCGTGTCACAAAATATGTTTACCCTTACCGAAAGACACATAGAAGAAAACTTTATAGCGGAGCCACAAAATTGTAATCTTCATTATGTGGCCCTAAATAAGTAATGCTTGATAGAAAGATTTCTTTTTTTCTTCACAGCTACGTATACTCTATACATCTGTACACCCTACGAAAATCGGATATCCGTATAACGAAGGATGACATTAAATTTGAAAGAATTAAAGGAACGGGAGCTGAACAGGTTAACGGGGACGACTAATGAACTGTATAAAGTATTGAAAAGGAACAGGAAGCTCGAATAACCTGCAAAATAATATGTACACCTCGGAATGAAAATATTCCTCCGGAGACGGTAGTCGATTTAATAAGTGCTCCTTACGGATGCAATGAAATACTTAGCGAATTACTATGAAATGTGAACTGATTGGAAAGGCAGGTGGAATGAAGAGAACGGAAGGGAATCGTGACGTAAATGCCAATAACAAAACATATATTCGCGAATACCATCAATCAGATGTTCAATGCATTAGCAAATACCGAACATTATACATTCTTCAAATAAATAAATGCAGCATATAACTACATTAATATTATAATGCCTGCATTAAATTATTATTAGAGTTTTGTTTTATTTAAAATTACAAAAAATTATAGAACACGGTGAGTATAATAATAGCTTTTAAAAGTGCAAAACTGTCCACCTAAATAGTAATGTATTGACAATAAACTAAATCAGCAAATAATCTGCTGCGAATATGCTCCAGTATGTCAAGTGCATGACGGGGCAAGGAGACTTTTATATAGTTATACCACTAATTAGTTATTTCAAAAACAAATTTGTATTAATAATATGTCCTACAGTATTGATGACATTAAATTTATCTCTATAGAAGGCGCAAAGATTCAAGGTGACATACTGTTCTTTGTTGATTAAACCTAATTGAATGATCTCACAAATCAATCATTTTATCCTACAAAAATATAGAAATCACAACACATTCAATATAAAGAAATTATATGTTATCCTTTCAAATTTAGTGTACTTTCGATTGAGCATTCACCGTTATCTTTAGAATTCACTGTTCTCATAAATATTGCGTAATGTTTATTAAAATAGATATAATAATAATTACCACAGCTTGGCAGAAATGGCAGATTTCCAGCAAAAGAAAGATCCTTCCCTGGAAAGAATAAAGAATTTTATTAACATATCAAATTTTGTACTTAAATTTTCTATATTTATATAATACTAGCTGGTTGTACCCGGTATTGCACGGGTTAAGGATTAAGTAAAAAATAAGTTTGTGGGAGAAAACAAAGGTTCCCCTTTTCTCTAAACAAAACAATGTTTCCATTTAATGTTAACATAAGTGTAATACTTAGATATATGGTATTACAGACTTTTTTGCAGGTATTAATGTCCTCTATAAAACTGTAGTACATCACTTGCTTTATTGTCAAAAATTTCCGCAGCATACGCGATATAAGGTTTTTTTTTTGGTATTTTTTTCACACGTTGGGTTACATTATCGAAGTTTTCGTACAGATCTCTAACATTTTTGAAAATATTATATAGCCTTTGTTCATTAGGGATAATGTAGAATTCAAAATGTGAAAGAATTTTTCAAATCGGTCCAGTAGTTTCGGAGCCTATTCAATGCAATAATTCCATATATAACTTCCATGCTTCAATGAAAATAGTAAGAAGTTTCTATTGATAATACCTATCACCTTGTTATGTATACCAACGCATTTACAATTTAACAAAACTTCATGATACATTGAGTATTAACTTAAGGGCCGGTCTTTGTAAAATAATATTCTCACATATTTTTCCTTCTGATTAATAATCCATTCTAGAACTCATCGCACATACTACAACAAACATTTTTTGTTTTGAAAACACGATTCCACAATCCAGTAAAATACATTCCATTCCACTAAAGGCAATCTGAAATGATTATGATTTACTTCATTTTGTCAGAATGAGGATTTACGGGCTGCAGGCGAGGCCTCTAAAAAATTAACTTTTTAAAAGAACATTCCGCTTAAAATGATTAATTCGATACATGTATTTGTGTGTTGCTGTAGAATGCTCACTGACTCAAAAAACAAAATTTCTTGACGTTTTTGGCAACCATAAATTATTTGAGTCTTTATACGAGTAGAATACTTAACACTAGAAGCACCGAAGGTTAAGCCCTCCCTAGAACCGCCGTCGGGGACATATTTGTCCCATTCTATTATAATGATATTTGTATAAGGCATGAAAGTTATGATTAACTAACTATAAGTTGCAACTTCACAATAAGAATGTGTTCTTGAATATAACAAATTACAAGTTTACTCTTGCCAATAAAGATGAACGTCGCCATGTAGCAAGATGGATCCACTTCAGTTAATCAGTGCTGGTTGTTTGTGGAATTCTTCCACTAAAGTCATTTCTTCAATTTGTCGTTTTCAGTATTGGCAAGGCTTTTCGACTCTTGTCTTCATTTAAAACTTCCATGTATGTTCTCTGATTCGAATCAGCGCAAAGCGTCTTCACGCCAATGCCAACACAGGGATGGTTGCAATTATCTAATGCATAGTGAATATGTAGTGAAAGACGTATTGCTCATGTTTAAAGTCATGCAAACAAATTACTCATTATTTCTTAATTGCAATTCCGAAGAATGGTTTCCTAACTGTCAAACAAAAATAATTAAATAGATATTTCTTAGAAAAAATATCGTTCTAAAATAATATATGTAATATAATTCTTTTTTCGATATTTATAGCGTTAATTTAGTGGTTGGACATAATTATTAATTTTAATTAAACAACTGCATATTAACCACTTACCTAGTAACTCTACGTCTACTGGTTTCGATACCACCATATTATGTTCATCAGGAAGGACGCAAACTTACTATCCATTATCTATTCTAGCAAACAAATAAATCGAACACTGAAGCCACAAATCAATCTGGACACTAAAAATAATAAATAAATAATAAACAACCAGATAAATTTTATGAATAGCCCGTTACTTGACATATTCCCCATTTCGGTGTCCACTTCTCAATTATCCCCACCATAGCTGTAGCCACTCCCCCGTTCAAAAATTGATTTGTTTGCTAGAATAGATAATGGATAGTTAGTTTGCATCCATCCTGATAAAGATACGGTGATATTGAAACCGGTAGACGTAGAGTTACTAGTAAAGTGGTTTAATTAAAATTAATAATATTTTCTGATCAATCTAAAAAATTCCAAATGCCAAAATTGTTATATCGATGTGCTATTTAGAATCAATGATATTTTGAAATATTTTGCCACAGTTATCTTGTTGAGTTGACACTGCATTAATTTAAATATTATATCATTGGTTTGGCCAGTGATGAATCTGGAGAGATGGAGAGGATTGTTGTGACTGGATTGGACTTCGCTAAGATGGAGGACCACCAATCCTGTCCTTATAATCCTTTTTATCTCTAATTAATTTCCAATCCGTCTATCTTTCCGCTTTAATACTCTTAGCGACATCTGTCATTCTTATGGATTCGACCGCATATAATTAATTATTCCTACCACCCCACATCATTTCTTCTCAATTGTCTTCGAGCAAAGAAGCTACTTTGTAATACCGCAACTATTGTGATCTACGCGTGAAGAATCCGCATTTGTACCGCATCTATTAAAAAGAAATATGATCTTGTAAATCAGCCTAATGAACAATTTATATTTGAAATAAACCGCAGCCGTGGATTGTGTCGTATCGGCATTATAAGTGATTAATTGGCGATTCGAGTGGAGTTTGTGTCTGCAGCAGGAACATTCAAGAAAAAGGCATTCCTGTCCCTTACACCGGCATCCAGCATCTTAAAGGTAGGATTTCCATCTTATTTGTGGTCCAAGTTCATGCTGCGATCGTCGTTTCTGTTTTTCCTTCATCTGCCAACCAATCTCCAGCATCACGTAAATTTTGATTTCCCGCAAATGAACGATTCTCGCACTTGAACAAATCTCAATGTACCTATATGTAATTATAACAACCGCATTTTATTTATTACAAACCGCTACACGAATCATATTAATAGATTTTTTAAGAATATTATTGGTAGGTACGAAGATATAAAACAATACCAGAGATGATACATCACAAACGTTATGAATTTAATACGCAAATACGGAATGTCTGAAATGAAAACGTATTTGGCAATCGCTAAGGGCTAATAATTGCAACAATATTTCAGGAACATGTGGGCGATGCGCGCGGTGGGAAATTAATTACGCCTCCCTGGATAATCAGCATTAATTACAATTCGGAGTGGCGCCGCCGGAACGCGAATCAAAGGGCCGAGAATTGTTTTCATGCAGAAAGCAGTCTCGCAAATTAATGTTATGCCAACAAAAATCGGTACAGAGGAACCACGAGTGAGTACCTACTAATTGCTAATGTTAAGAGATTTTCCGCGATAACATGTTTCTTCCACCCGGACATGATTGAATAACCTTAATATTCATTTCTACCCAGACAATTGAACGAGGAATTAAAATGTTTGTCTTGACTCACCGGTCTATTTAGTATTCGTCAATATTGTCACGGAATCGTAGCTGTGAGAGTACTTACTACTCGTAAATAAATGTCAACGGAATAAAAAACTTAGAAATAAAAATTTTAATAAAATAAACCATGAAGACATTTTCAAAGAAGAGTTATTATTTATATTAATATATATTTTCAGGTAGTCAATTACATTTAGTGACTAAAAGTTCGTGAATTATTCAGTACTGCTGAATTTTTCAATTTTTCAAAAACAATTTTTTCAAATTATTATATACTCGTATAGTTAATATTTATTTTTACTATACTTAAACTAGCAGCGCATTATCAATATATATATATATATATTGTATATATAAAAAAAGACGTGTTTCCTTACCCGTCAAGTTTTCTCCACAACCAGCCACAACCATCCACCGGAGGTTACGGTAGTGGACAGCCCTTGGTGTAACATCGAAAATATGTTTCGTGGGGATGGCTGTGCGTGGGTGGGAGTAGATAACGAAAATATGCTTTCTAGCACATTGTTTTATTATGAGAAGGCCGCAAATGCTTCAGATTGTTTCAATTCAGGCACGCCGGCAGTGTCGGTGAGTCTAGAAGGTTCCGGAAAAACCTGCTCTAGAAAGTTCTGGAGGGAGAAGGTTCTAGAAAATTCCCGAAAGTTTTATAAGATTCTTAACTGAGTGGCAGAATGTGTCGGTGTGTCTAGAAGGTCCCCGTACATTCGATAAATTTCTTGAAAGTTCTGGAAGGAGAATGTTCTAGAAGGTTCGCGAAAGTTCTATGATGATCCAAACAGTGTACTTAAAATCTACGCTATAAAATAGATAAATTCGTACGCCTAGCCGAGGGCAACCTAGATACGCATACCTCAAACTACACATCAGAATCATAGATTTTCTTTCTTGTTGAAGATAGTATTAAGGTTTGTCATGATGGTGATGACAACAAAGCTCTGGTGGATCTTAGAAGAAAAAAAGAAGATGCGCACGATAGCGCTAGGGCGAGTTTGGTCGGCCCTACCACAGATGACGGCAGGATTCGACCACAAATGTAGTTTTGATGAAGGCTGAAGGTACTTTTGTATTAATAATTGAACAAAATACCCGGGGACCAAGCGTGGATACCATTAACGATTTTCGTAATGTCTGATGTTTTAGAATATTTTTTGTGAATTATCTTTTATGTAAAATCCGTGTGTCCCGTGTAAACTCGTGTATCGACCTCTTTATTTAATTTCCTCGCACGTTTTCAACCGAGGGTGTTAGTTTAATCTGATTACGGAATGTCCTGAGGGAAAACGTTGCGGTACCTACCCCCATACAACCGATAAAGCATCGCCGAGGCAATATTATTGAAGCATACATTGTAAACAAAACAAATTTATCAAACAAAATATGCATACAACGCAACAAAATCACAACACACTTTCATTTTGAAAGTTAATTTTATTTATTACCCTTTTTTTATTTTTTTTATTATTTTTTTATTTATTTATTACGCCCTACGGGACTTTTACAAACAAATAGGTTAAGCGTACATTTATACAATAGATAGTTCAAAGAAAAAAATAATAACATATAAAAATAATAATGACATAAAGTGAAAATCAAATATATGAAGATAAATATAATATAAAGTAAAAAGTAAAAATCAAGTGTATAACAAAGCTGAAGCAGAAGGAAAACAAAATACAATAAAAATTCAAAAAATAAAATTAATAATATAGAAGTGAAAAGCGATTGCACAATCTTAGAAAGACATAATATAATAAAAATGTTACATAACAGTTAGATATCTCACTCAACCAACAATCAAAATAAATACAAATCAATTATTTAAGTCCAATTTGACAAATACTAGTAATCTTTCAATACACTTTTAAAAATATATTTGAATATTATAAATTTGTTGGCAAAGACGTCAAGTTGCTCGTATCTGTTTACTAGTCTAGGAAGCCTTTGCAGTGGGTAATTAAAGACGTAGTTGGTAGCTGCAGTTTCCGCGGTAAAACTTGCATGACTTTTTGTTACGCGAGACGTTTTTTTTATTTTATTTATTTCTTTTTTTAATATTATGTGCATGTATTTTAAAACAATTTGTACTTCTCTGCTGCTTTATATGATTTCGCCATTTTTTTAAGCTGGCTGTGGAAACACGTACAATACTTATTCCATCTGTAGCGTATTTATATTATAATATGCTGGTTTGTTCTTAGAACACAGTTAGTGGATTTTGTCCCCAGAAGGATGATTAAGATAAATTATAGAAGTCTCACAGAGAGTTATATGAGAAATATGTATGGAAGTCTTTTTATAGGATAGTCCATTGCTTATGTCCTATATGAGATGACTTAAGTGATCATTCAATACAATGGAACATTCACCAGTTCAAACGTTAGAAAATCCACATATTATCAAATTTTTATCAACATTTGCGACATAAAAAATTAATTAATAAATATATTTATTACTTTTTATTAAGTTTTACAAATACATAGACGTGACTAAGTTATTTACAACACCTGACCTCGTCGATATATGTGGTGTGCATAAACAGATGCGCAAGCGGTTTGAGTGTAATGCTTCACACACACATATACGCAAGCGCGCCGACGGGGCTTACGCCTGATGCCCTGACGCGCTGACACTATATCTTCCTCATACCGAGAGCAAAGATATTTACACATGAATGAAATTTTGAAAAAGTATAAATAAGTTTTACACATATTAATTAGATTTGGTTACATTCTTTAAATGCTAATGATTCATTCAATGCAGGTATAGGTCTTTCCATATAAGCTTGCAATTGAGTTAGGGCTTGTTCAGACACAGTGAGAATCATACACAGTGAGAAAAAAATAGTATTTTAGGTAAGTAGGTTTTTATTCACCAAAAATTAACTGACAGAATGATATTTTTGCGTCTTGCCATGGAACACGGCCGTCGTTCACAAAGTAATGAGCGAATTTATCTCTGATATTCAAAGATGGAGAACGGCACCGGAGTTGTCAAACTGACGTTTATTTATTCGCTTACACAAATCGCTTATTAATCGCGGCTGTCTGAACACATGACACATATCTGCGATTTCGAAACGCACGATTTCCGCGTGTCTGAACAAGCCCTTAGTGTGGGTACAGTGGTAATACGCGCATCGTTTCGTTGTGCTAAGTTTACGAATACGCCCATCGTATCCGTAAACTTAACACAACGAAATGACGCGCGTATTACGCACTGTACCCACACTAACTCAATTGCAAGCTTGTATGAAAAGACCTGTACTGGTGGTAAAAGAATAGCAGGTCAGCTGGTGAGGTGAGGAGGGACGAGGGCTTCCGCAAATAGCTCAATCCGGATTGTGCCGATAACGCGATGGACCGACTCTAATGGCGTCAAAGAATATCTGGCACATGGCTGCCTGCATGTAGCCACCGGCCGTGACTGTCCTGGCACAAAAAAAAAACAAATAAGTGAAAAGTATTTGCTTCCCAAGTCGAAACTTGACTGAAAGTGGTTACTGCTCATTTGACGACCATTGATGGTATACGATTTAATTTTATTTTTATTTTTTATTTATTAGCAAACAACTGTCAAGACTGTGACAAGAAAATTATCCTAGTGTGATATAAGAATGCAAAATATTATTACTCCCTTTCTTTTAACTCGTAGCATCTGCTTGTCTTCTTGTCGGCTTGTCTGCGAAAAAACTTTGGATCGATTTTTAACCCTTTTCCCGTGATCCAGTCGAGCTGAAAATGTGCAGACTGACTCGTGACGACAATAAAAATCATCGAACAAATTTTTGTTTTAAAAAAACTTCATAATTATAGTAAAATTTTGGATTTTTCGAAATTTTAACGATTTATATATTATAATAGATAGATAAAGGGAATATAATAAAAACTTGGTTTTTAAAGGTTAGTTTTTTTTTGCTCCCATTCTATTAACTCGTGGCGTCTGCTTGTCAGACGAAAAAACTTTGGATCGATTTTAAACCCTTTTCCCGTGATCCAATCGAGCTAAAACTTTGCAAGCTGACTCGTGGCGACTCGTGGCGATCAAGAAGATCTATGAAATTTTCGTTAAAAAAAATAATAATTATGTAATAACTTTGGATTTTTAGAAATTTTTAATGGTTTTTTCATACAACTTACTCAGTTGTATGATAATATTTCGACGCATCTGGTAGACACTAAACCTGATTGTAGTATAATTTCGGATTTTTGGAAATTTTTTATTACTCCCTTTCGTAGCGTCGCCCGACCGAAGCCCAACGCGTAGGTTAAGCGCCAAACCAGTTTCCACTATTAAATGAGAAAGGGAGTATAATAAAAACTTGGTTTTAATGGGTTAGTTTTTTATAAATATATAAATATACATGACATTATAAGATATACAATATAACATCGCAAATGTGGAATGCGCAGGATCCACGTTTAACGCCGTGTATCTAGGACAAGTTGCGGTGCTCGGCTCAATACCGAATATTATTGGATATTATTAAATATAAGGGGGATCAATGCGTCAGTTAGTGACGCCACTTTTAATTTAATTTAATTTTTCTTCATTACTGTCCATTATTGCAATCTATTTCTTTTTCTTACTACTACTTAAACTTCTCTTTTTAATTTACACAAATCTATTTTATATGCAATTGAATCTTTTAACAGCAATCTAAATTTACACAATTCTATTATATATACTTGTACCTTTTAACTGTATATCTGTCTTATGTTATTTTTAAAATTTATATTTCGTATTTTTGTAAAAGCCCATAAGGGCGTTAAATAAATAAATAAATTACAGTAGTCACAAAACAACGTTATCCATACCTTAGCAAAAACCAATATTGCAAGAGAATGCACCCAAATGGTACGGTTAAAAATTAACCGGTTATTTGTTAAATTGGATGTTTTTTTTTTTAATTATAATAGTTCAAGTATTTATCGACTTCTAATGTTTATAAATTATATAACCTTAAATTTTTATTATGCATATTCAAAATTTCGACGACGTTTTCTTTTTCTAATGTGTCGCCTGTCTCTAAAAGATGGTTTGCGAATCATTGTGAAGTGAATCTATGAAGACACATGACAGGGGTGAATAGTAATATATGAGAAGGAAAATGATTGTGATAATGTGGTCAATAAACTAAATTTTTGTACAAGCTAATGTACGTTTAAAGTAATATGTAATAAGAATTGATTTCCAGTGATAGTTGCCTCCCCTGCCCCGCTCGGTTTCAGGACGATCGATTGTGTTGCGGGCAAATTGTCTATTCTGAATATAATTTACGAGTCCCGGAGACCCTTTTCACGGGGCGGTCTGGGAGGCCTGGGACGGGCTCTTCCCTCCCCCGCCCCTGCAAGGCCGACCACACAAAACATGTCATCAAACAATTAAGTTCTTTTTCATTTGTGTTCAGTCGGGTCAATATTGGAGTTGTGTTCTGATTTTCTGGTTCCCGTCTTTATTTTATTTTTTTATTTTCAACTCCTTTATGCTTTCATTATTTACTTTTGTTACATTTTATATTCTCTATCGACGTACAATTTTAACTAGGTAGGGTAAATATATGTCATATTTATATTGTTTCTATGTAATTTATAACTATTCCACAACACAATGAAGGAGTATGATGAATTTTTTTGGAGAGTGAAGAAGAATCAAAATAACATTCCGGAATAAATTATGAAAAGAGAATAACCATCTCAAAATGTATTGTCATATTTTTAATTACAGTTCATAATAAATCTTTTTTTTGTATTTTTTAATTATTATTTATTTGTTTTTATCTACTTATATATTATTTTAATTACACCTACATGTTTCGGAAAAACCTTTCAATCAACAAGCTGTTTATCAAGCAAGCAAAATATCAAAATGATTTTAAAATATTATTGCTGAATTTCTTGATTACATAAATTATTGGAAATTTTTTTAGAATTGCACTAGTAGTAAAATTTAATTGATTATTTTTTATGTGAAAGTATTATTTAGCATGTGAAAGTAAACAAAATATTTTTATATTTTGTTAACTTTCACGTGCTTTACTATTTTTTTTGAAAAAAAATACTAAATCTAATGTAGAGGAGCCAACTTAAACCAAAGTATCCAAAAAAGTAGGTCCAATTAAAAAAATCAAGTCTCGTCGGAAAAATCATAAAATATATTTTTTTTTTTTACATTTTAATACAATTTGCACCGTTATTATTATTAAAATTCGTAAGAGCGTGAAGGCATCTAGAGTTAAATGCAAAAGATAACGATGGTGTAAAATTGGTAAAATATTACAATGTTTCATTCGTGGGAAAACTTATAATATTATTTTTAATACCCCGGTGCATATTAAGTATTTTCACACAAGGCGCACTTCTCTCTAAATG
Source organism: Agrypnia vestita (assembly GCA_016648135.1). Lineage (NCBI taxonomy): Eukaryota > Metazoa > Arthropoda > Insecta > Trichoptera > Phryganeidae > Agrypnia > Agrypnia vestita. The sequence goes on along the minus strand of JADDOH010009526.1, from coordinate 113,547 downwards.
AACTGTCAGTGACAGAATTAAGAAGTTTTCATTCTTTATAGCTTAAACTGTAAAAATAATTTCGTTTCATGCGACGGTCCAGCGTGTGACGTCACTTGACTCAGACGTAGTTTGCATTCCCTTAGTAACCTATAAATTCATAATTCTCTACTTGGAATGCACGTATTTTTTCTCTTTACTTCTGCGATACGACGTTGCGTACGAAATCCGAAAATATTATTTTAAATTTCCGGAAAAACATAAGCGCCTCGTATTAGCCGAGGAAGGGTTGCGAACCCTAAAATAACGGAGCAGCAGTAAAGGTTTACGTCCCTCGAACCTTTGACCAATCAGGCGAGCGCGCCTACAACATGCCCAAGTAGACAAGACGATCAATCCCCGGGGAGACGACGCCGAGCGAAAACCCTCCTTCGGGCGCCCGCCCTACGGCCCGAATCGACGACAAAAAACATTTTAATAGACCGTTAAAAAATGTCAGAGTTAAATATTTTTCCTTGCGAAAACATTTCGTTACTCCTCATTACCATGGAAATGGAAACTGTTTTTTCCGTACCATAAATTCGCCCACCATCCCGGTTATTGTCTTTGGTAATCTTTCTATTTAATAAGTTAAAGTCAGAGCCGAGCCGCAGGGCGGCCAGGGCGGGCGCTTTTCAGGGAACACGCTAAGATTGCGCTCAACATTCTGAGTCCTTAATGGAATTCAATATCTCATTACTTTTATTAAAAAAAAATTAAAGTAGATTCCCTGCTGTTGATGGTGATACCCTCAGCTCAGACGGAGAACATCTTGGGATACGGTTGGGAGTTTGGTAAATCTTCCACTTCTGCATAAGTACCGCCTTTACGTTGTTGACTTCAAACATTTTCTCTAGTTTAAGCTTTTGGATGAAAGAGAAGAAAGGCCAACACATGTGTTCCAGTCACTTTCAACCCTCACCTAGTTTTGTCATTCTTATTTTAATTCTGTTGACCTTTCAAAAAGTCAGGCATTGATCTTGGTAGCGATGTGTTTTATATTAGTACAAATTCCATTCAAATATCTTAATTTAAGATAAATTATACAAGTCTCACAGAGAACGAAAGAGAAGAAAAGAATATATATATATATATATATATAATATATCATATATATATATTATATATATATATATATAATATATATATACCAGCTGCTATAATCGATGTATACTAACTAGTTCATGATAAAAAACCACGGATGTCTCTAGCATCGTTCATTCAAATAAACGAATTATTCTCAGATTTGAACACATATAGAACTTTCAAAAAGTGATAATTTGTGGATGGAATATAAATATGAATGATGATATGAAATATCCAATATGATGGAATTAGTGAACATTGCATTGTGTAGAGTGATCACTTAAACCAGCTCATGCGGGTTGTAAGTCCTGGAACATTTCCACACACGTTACTCATATTTAAAGCTTCGTCTCTGTAAGACTTTTATAATTTATCTTAATTAATTAATCATCCTCCTAGGGACGAAATCCTGTAACGGTTTTAAGAACATAACAACATTTAAAAATATTTTTCAAATATCCTGTTCCTTCTCCTTATTTATGAAATATAACATTTCATTTTCTTTATTTTATTTGCGATGAAATGATTTTTTAGAATATATCTTATAGTTTATCATTCATTCGACTGATAAATTTTTTATGTGTTTCGTCATTAAAAAACTCGTGATTATAATATAAATGTATTTTTATTCTTATTCATAACTATCGTGTATACAGTTTTCACATATTTTAATGTGAAAACTCTGAAAGCTGACCTTGTTTTACCATATCACTACACTTAAATTAAATTAAATTCAATACAAATATTTACATTAATTATTTAAAAATATAATAATGCATCAATGACAGAAATTATTTTTAAGAATTACAGAAATAAATAAACAAATCACATATTTGAAGCTTTGTGCTAAATATTCTTAAAAAATAAACAAAAAATGCTGTCTACGTAATTGTATGCTATTACCAGTCTGGTTGAAATAATTTTTGATCAACTCTATTCTATGTGTATAAACTGTACACTTCACTATTTCTATCACAAACTTATCTTTTATATTACCAATCTTTCAAGACACAGTTAAAAATTATCTGTAGACTTTTTGCCTGTAATAATGTAAGAATAAAAAAAATGTTGATTGACAGATCCAACATGAAAACTGAAAAGCAGACAAAAATAGAATTTCGGGATTACAGAGCGGTTGCTTTGAAACCGACTGGCATTATAACGAAAATCCCACGGCTTAAAAATTAATAATACTGACTTATTGCAGAGTCTAAAGAACCTCGCTCACATTGTCGTGCTGAATAACCCATAAAATTCGGCTTAGCATACTTTTTTTAATATGAAACTACACAAGAGGCCCGATTCTCGCTAGGGAGACGTTTATGTTGTTACCTGGAGGACGAAGCGGTTAATCCGAATCTCGAAAATACTCGGATTGCCAGTAAGAAAAATCTACAAATCATCTTACTTTCGAGGGATTACAATTTGAAGAAACAGGGGAAATCATTTTTTCTCGTGCTCATCATATTGTTATGATTGTTTACTTAGATGCTGAACATATACATACGTAACAATTAATGTATATTATAGATATCTCACAGAGATGAAACTGTATTTCTTATGGGAAAGTAGGTAGTATAATATACATTCATTGATTAATAATGTCTCTGTGACATAAATCCAGCACTGTTCTGAAAGATTTGAACAAACTCAAAAATATTCTGAATTGTAAATACTGGTAAAAAAGGAATTTAACAAAAATTGGAAATAATATTTCCTGGCGTATCCTAGTATAATGCGAGTAATTCGGTTGAATTTCATTACACAATAAAGTATATTGCTCTCAAATTCCGTAAAATAAATTGTAGATTTTCTCATTAGCGACATCTGTGGGGATTTAGGGGAATGAAAATGGCTTTGTACAGGCCGCATGGAAAGGCAATTACAACTCATATGTGAAAGCTCTCCACGCAATTTGAACATATATACAACTTCCAAAAAATGAATAAGCATGGTATATTCTATCATGGGTGGAAATGGCGAATGTTACATTGTGTAAAGTGATCACTTAAGCCAACCATTAAGATGGGTCATAAGTCCTATGTACACCCAAATGACTTCTATACCTACTTTCCCATAAGAAATACAGTTTCATCTCTGTGAGATATCTATAATATACATTAATTGATTAATAATGTCTCTGTGACATAAATCCAGCACTGTTCTGAAAGATTTGAACAAACTCAAAAATATTCTGAACATACGTAACAATTAAAAAATTAAATAAATAATAATAACTTTGTTATACACCACTTATATTTATTAAAAATCCAACCAGGTTTCGCTACTACCGTAGCTTCTAGGTAGTAGTAGTAGCGAAACCTGGTTGGATTAATAATAAATATAAGTGGTGTATAACAAAGTTATTATTATTTATTTAATTATAATGTATCACCGCCAAGTGTTTGCTTCCTTTGAAAATTAAAAAATTGTTAGGATGTACATGTTACATAGAAAGAAACAAATAATAAATGTATCGAAAAACATTTATAGATATTGATAAATAACATAAATATATTTGTATTGGTAAACACAACTTAATTTTAATATGTTACTTAGAATGTTTAATTGATGATGATGGAGATGAAGAATTGAGTTAGATTAATTAATTTATTTATTTAAGGAACCTCAACAGTCAATTATTTAATATGTCACAATATAATGAACAGTTGAGAGACTAATAAAATAAATATCCAAAGTAAATTAGGAAAATAAATCAGGAATGAACCAAATAAAGAAAATACTAGTAATCAATAGCAGTAAAAAAAGTAAAAAAGTAAATTTATGAGAAAATAAACCAAATTTAGAAAAATATTAAAGTTAATAAATTTAATATTAGTTTATAGATTTTTTTAAATAGAGATGCAAACACAGAATACGTGTAGCATCAATATTCTTACTATTCTCAAACTAAGCCAAAAGCCTGTGCTATGAAAATAAGACTCGAATTGGGATCAAACCACCGACACCAGATCACTAGGCGAGCTTCATAACCACACACCGACAAGCTACTCATCAGTAAATATATTTGATGAATTTAAACATAATTTTATTATTTTGTTTTAATTATTTACTATTCTGATAATCAAATCTTTTTTTTAAATTAATGTCAATATGTACACGTAAAAACAAATATTTTTTAACGCACAAGATATTCTAAAATTATATTGCTTGCAATAAATGCTTGCAACAATTTTACATATTAGGAAGAATTGTAGGGTATCAATTGTAGAAAAACAATGTTCCTGAATCCTGGACCAATTTTTCGCAAGATTTTTAGGACTTTTCCACGCTTATGATAAATGCCAATATTAATTTCTTCGCGAAATATGCATTTAAGTATTTATGTAAAATGATAGCGAATCAGTTATCTGAGTCAATCAAATAACGTACATTTTTTATATCAATTTTTTCTTTATACGTTAATTTAAATGGAAACAGAGTGGTGAGGTAGGTATATCCATTTTTTTAAACATGAATAAGATGACTGTGTGACCTTTTGTTCTAAAAGAAGATCTTTGAGATAAAAAACAAAGGTTACATGTAACGCATCTACCTATTATTAGAAGATTTTTGGATATCCCAAATGTCTGTTTTCATCGTTACAAAATATTATATTGTACACTCGTATATTAAAATAAAAAAAGTTTTTTTAAATTTCATATCAAAGTGGTTAAGTGATGAAATTTAAAAAACTTAATAAGTTATGTTTCCAAGTATTTATATATGGAGTAAGTTTATTTATAGGACATCTCAGTCTCACACAATAAGCCAAGCGGCCTAAATTACTGAAACGAAGCAAATCACATATCGTAAAACTGCTGTACATTTTGGCATATAAATATATGTATATATATAAAACAAAAAAAAACAAGAGCAATGGTTTTAAAAGGAGAGATACTATTAATAACACATTGTGTAATAAATATTATTGTATTTTTTTTGTAAATAAAAAAAATAAAAATATCATATAAAAAAATAATATAATAATGTAAATATTGAAAAAAAAGTATTAAGCATGAGTAAATTACATAAATTTATTTTGATCCCACTGGAAATCGAATCCGGAACCCTCGATATAAGAAATCAGAATCATGCTCACTGGGCTACGAAGACCAATTTTGTGTTTCGTTTTATTTTTTATTTTATCTATACCGAGATCGAAACCAGGCACCTCTAAAGAATTATGAAAATCAAGAGAATTTTAAAAATCGAGAGAATTTTAAAAATCAAGAGAATTTTAAAAGTCGCCGATATTCAATCCCGATACCTCTTCGCTTTCTAAGCCAGCGCTCTGCCACCTAGATCCTTAAACAGTGATGTCAAATTGTCCGTGGTGTCATTTTTTAAATTTATTCAAATCCTCTTCGCACATATTTTATACGTTAATATAAAAAATGTAAAAAGTATCGGTACGGTAAATTACTTGGAATAACCGACGCGCTTGAGAATGACAAACGAGAAGCGACTGGCAGTTGCGTTTCACTGCTCCAGAACATAATGCAAAGTGACTATAAATAACATCTATTCTGCGAGTTACGGGAAAAATAGGGCTGGCAATCCATCTTCCCACCCCTCCCGGTAAGGTTGTATGCTTCTATTACAGCCTTCAGGATAATTACACACGCCGCACTGATCCGCGACAGGACCTGGGATAGGAAGTTGGGTGATTAGCAGACACTCGTCAAACTGTAGTAATATCGCGGACTAAACAGAACCGCCTGGATGGCGTCAGAAGAATGACCACCATCGTGTATCGCCGTGGATTATGTGGCGTGTATTGCTTTTGCAGGAGCACAAAAAATTGTTGGTACATCAATTTAGTTAAATACAATAAAAAATTGTTAATCTCGAAATATTTTTTATTGTTCATTTTTGGGGAAGCCGCGGAGTGTAATCAATATATATATATATATATATATATATATATATATATATATATATATATTTATTATATATATATTATTTATATATATATATATATATATATATATATAATAAAAAAAAAAAACGTGTTTCCCTACCCGCCAACTTTTCTCCACAACCACCCACCGGTGGTTATGATGGTAGATAGCCCTTGGTATCACATCGAAAATATGCGAGTTTGGTGAGTGTGGCTATGCGTGGGTGGGAGTGGGTGACGAAAATGTGCTTTCTAGCATTGTTTTGTTATGGGAAGGCCGCAAATGCTTCCGATTATTTCAAAACCGCCGAATGTGTCGGTGAGAAACCTGCTCTAGAAAGTTCTGGAAGGAAAAGGTTCTAGAAATTTCCCGAAAGTTCTATAAGGTTCTAAACTGAGTGGCGGAATGTGTCGATGTGTCTAGAAGCTTCCTGTACTTTCGAAGTTCTGGAAGGAGAATGTTGTAGAAGGTTCGCGAAAATTCTATGATGATCCAAACAGCGATCTAAAAATCTACGCGTGCGGAGCTGCGCGGGCACAGCTAGTATTGTAGAATTAAAGTCAAGTAGAGGTTACAAGCGTATGTTTATTTCTTTTTTTTAACGCTTCAACAGGCCATGATTATAGAAGCGAAACACGTCACAAAAACACTCAAGCTTAAGTAAATACACATAATCTTGAGATTATCTAGGGAACCTGGAGACGAGCTTCGGTAGCAAATGAAGATGCACAAGTAAAATGATAACGCGCAGCAGGAGATCTGCCCGGTTTGGTAGCGGAGTACATATTCCATGGTAGAAGCTCTATAAAATTTAGATTTGATTGAAAATTGTGATTGATCTACCGTCTTGATCTTTGTATACAGCTCATACATATTATACCCGTCTGATGAAATTAAACAATGTCGCTTCTATCTTCATCTTTCTTCATCAGCCTTCGTCTTTTCACTGCTGCTTTTGAGGTCTTCTGATGCCCCTTTTATTCTCCCAAGGTCTCCATTTCAGAACTCTGGGAGGCCATCTTGTAGCATCCTGCCTTGCAACGTGTTCTGTCCATTTCCATCCATGATATCTACTACTCTAGTTCTGCGCCTAATTTCGTCGTTTCTAATTCTATATTTTAGGCTTACTCCAAGTAATGGATCTCTCCATGGATCTTTGCGTGCATTTGAGCTTTTCTACACTTTTCTTTGTAAGGGCCATAGTCTCCAATCCATACGTCATCACTGACAGTATGCATGATTCAAAGGCTTTTCTTTTTAGGCTGATTAACAATGTCGCTAACGAAGCAACAACTTTATTGATTCAGTATTGTGTCCATCATCTATTAACACACTCCTTTGTCCCGACTCAGCAATATTACCAAATGACGACACTGATCGAGCCACGGAAAAAGCCTGATTTTTGTCGAATAGACGGAATTGCAACACGAAATTTAGTCAAGTATGCACTACACCTAAATCGTGGTGCATCAGTGTGCATCATCTCCCTGCAGGCACTCCCCTCCCAGCGGCTACCTGAGTGGAAGTGCGGAAAGCCGCGATGAAATTCATGCTAATGCTTTATGATAAACATCAGTTAGGTTAGGTTAGGTTAGGTAAGGTTAGGCAAATATGTAATGTGGAACCGAATGATGAGAAAATACATAAAATAGGAATAGTTCGATGATTGGTACATGCCGTTACGAGGCAATTACACTTCTAGGTAACACTCAAAGTCGTGATTATTATACAAAATTAGTGCTCGAGGATTGTGACATGGTCTTCATTCAGAAATAGATTAACAATATGACTAAGCTATTATATATAATTAACTAACTTACCATCACGCCGTTTTCCCATGGGGGTAGGCAGAGAGGATAGAGCGCCATACTCTTCTGTCCTGACATACTTTCGCTTCATCTACAATCATATATCTTCGCATGCAAGCTCGATGCTTGTTGAGTCTTCTAACAGGACCATCTTCCAGTATCGGTTAATCTGGTCACGCCACGTCTCCTGTGGTCACCCTCTCTTTCTGGTGCCGTCAACACTTGCTTTATATATCTTTCTTACCATTATTTCCTCATTCATTCGCTCAACATGCCCAAACCACCTGAGCGACCCTATTTTTATTCAATTTATTATGCTGCGATCAGCTTTACATTCATTCCTAATATTTTCATTCTTTACTCTATCGTACATGGATTTGCCACACATACGTCTAAGAGATCTCATCTCCACTGCATTCAATCTACTTTCGTTCCTCTTCTGCCAGCTCCAGGCTTCACTTCCATACATTAGTGTCGATACCAGAACTCCATTATGTACCGCTTGTTTTGCCTAGGTAGACATATTTATATTAGAAATTATTGCATTCAAAGCACCGTTCACCCTATTCCCGGAAGTCACTCTCCTCTCTATATCTTTCTTCTCTCTTTCCCTTCTTCTATCGAACATACTTTCCAAGTACACAAACTCATCTACCTGTTCCAAACATTCATTGCCTACTAGTATTGCACATGTTGTCTTACTTTCCTCCTTCTCGAATACCATCACTTTTAGCTTGTTTACATCCATAATAAGGTAACTTTCCTTGCATACATCATACATCCTGCTTACTAGACTTTAACAATATGAGATGAAGATTTAATTATTGTATTTTAAATTCCTAAATGTATTCCCAAATAGTAATTAACACTTCCCGTTCCCGAACGGGGTTACAATTTAAACTCAAAAATCTTATTTTTAAAACTATTTAATAATTATATTAGGTATTAAAAATGTTCTAAGGTTTTCACGGCCACTCAGAATCATCTGGTTTGTGTCTTCAGGGGTATTATGCCGTGTTTTGACAACCTTTCTGGCCGACGTTTCGGATTCCATTGCAGGGTACATCATCAGGGCTGATGTGTTGAACTGCACATTAACGATGTGAAAGGTCATCAAAACACGGCATAATACCCCAGAAGACACAAACCAGAAAATTATATTATTAGTGATATTGAGCTGGGATTCTTTTTGATCGATTACATATTATTGAAAGCTGTTAAAAGATATATGGAGCAGATATTATTCAAATGTTTCAATATTTTTCTTTGTGAAACATTTTCATGAATTGTAAGCTTCAATTCGAATGAATAAAAAATAAATAAATAAAAACAATCCTCATAAATATCCTAAAGAATACAACACCCAAAGAAAAGAAAATGATATTGTGTAATAGACCAAAAAATACGTTTTTCCTTAGACAATCGTCAATATTTTATACGATACGCATATTTCATTCGGCTTGCACGGCTCCTGTTAATCAGACATTCACGAGCCATGAGACGTCTTGAGAATTTCTTGTTCGCATTGTATAAGAAATGTAATTAAAAACATTATTGGATATTTTCAAACCTTTTTTTTGGGTCGCAATCCTAGGATTGGTCTATAACAAGCACTCGTTTTCTCCACTCCTCTCTGTCACCTTCCAACCTCTTCATGTCTTGGTTGGTGCTACAGCGCACATCTCCGATAATCTGATCTACGTAGCTTAATCTCGGGCGGAATCTACGATTGCTGCCTTCAACATTTCCCTCGGCGTTGGTTAAAAGCAGGCCCGGATGCCTTATGTTATGGCCTATCCAAATTGCTCGTTGTTGGGCGATTTTGTTAAGGAGCCGCCTCTTTTCGCGTACCCTGCTCAACACCTCGTCGTTTAGGATATGTTCTGACCAATGGATCCTCGCCATGCGCCTGTAGCTCCACATCTCAAAGGCCGCAAGCCTCCCGGACATGCTCTGGCTGATGGTTCATGTTTCGCTGCCATACATCAGCACACTCCAGATAAGAGTTTTAATCAAATTCATTAATTCAAATTTGACTGGGGTTACTTTGTTGCCCCACGCCGGCTCCTGTTCCTATTTTCAAACTTCCGATACCCGAAGGTTAAAAAATAGGACCAGTTTTTTTGTGGAACGGATGGGTTCTTGTAATCCAAAATCCTTAATATCTGTGTACGAGATGAGACAATTCAATGCCCAAAATAGACCTTCAAAAATATGTATGTTAAAGAGTACACCAGTGGCTATGTCGCCTTTGAAGTACTCCCCGTGTTTACCTATAAACCGACTTCGACGGTATTTCTATTTCTGGGAGCAGGTCTGACATAAAAAAAAATGAAATAAATAAACGTTGAGTACACAGTGGACTACTTCGGTCGATTGTTTTATTGTAAGCTTTTCAGGCATTTCGTAATTTTCTTTTTTAAGCGGTTAGAGCTTTTAGCGAGTTGATTAAATTGTCTACGAGCTATTTCGGTTGCGAATCTGCGACGCAATAAACACGGGACGAATTGCCGATCTTATTTCGACTGTCATTAAGTAATTGCGATCAAGATTAATACGGCGCATAAACGTGAAAATCAGAATAAATCGTCATAGTCGTAATTTTTTCCAAGTTTGCTGGAGAGCAGTTTTATTTACATAAAGACACTTTATGTCATAACTCGATAACTACGAAAGATTTTTCTTTGAAACTTGGGTTAGTTATTTAAAGTTGATATCTTTCAAACCTCAAATATAGTCAGCGCAGTACAACGAAGTTTTTACACATGCTGCATTGTTCTACGATCGCAAATCAGAACCATCGTTATACCGACTTCGTATAATGACGGTTAAATTAATGAGAAAAAATACAATTTTTATATACCATTAGACCTGATCATGTATATCATGTATATTATATACACCACGAGCCCCTTTATGTCTATATTAAAGCTAAATTTCGAACAATCGATTAAATGATGTTTTATCTGTCATTGTCAAATTGACTTATCTATGATTATGTCCTATTTGTATTATCCTTTCATTGAGGGAGACATTTAACTATTTTTTTTTTATTTCATCTAATCAAGCAATTGTGTCTCCCTGTTGGATGACCGAATTAAATAAAATAAGATGGCTTGTTTTCGATCAAAACGATCCAAAAAAAGTCAATATGGATTTTTTTGCACATCCGTCATTGTTCTACGATCATGACGAAATGAGGAAGTGAACTGGAGTGAAGTGGGACCCACCACAGACGCAGGGCCGTTCTATGAGCAAAAGCTCACATATCGGTCCTACTCTTTCACCATCCGGACAATCCTGAAGAAGTGAACATTGTACCAAAGGATGTCTAAGAAATGACAAAAAGAATTTGAAGTTAGGACAAACGCATTATGCATACCTAGGCCCAAAAATATATAATTTGATACCGGATAACTTTAAAAAAATGTGACCACATGCTCTAATAAACAATAAAACGGGTGGCTCATTGAAATCGGACAAGAACTATCTGAGAAAATCCTAAAATGAGTTCCTGTGTACTTTTCTCTCAATTTTTTTTTCTCATTTAAAATTTTTATTATATATTTATATATATTTTATTTCGATTCTCTTTTTTTTTTTTTTTTTTTTTTTTTTTTTTTTTTTTTTTTTTTTTTTTTTTTCGCTTCAACAGGCCAGGAGGCCGAATTACAGATACATAATACATTACAGAACACCCAGGCTTGAGTAAATCACATAGATTGAAATTGTGACCTCACCGGGAATCGAACCCGGAACCCTCGGTGTGGGAAGCCAGTGTCATAACCACTGCATTACGAGGGCCGCCTTATCTTACCTTACTTTACGGATAATTCTGTATTTCTGTTCCTAATTATTTTTATCAAATTTAAATTTATTATATGTTTGTTCATTTAAAAATTTATTGTAATGTATACTAATTATTTTATCAAATTTAAAATTATAATTTATTTGATCATTTAAAAAAAATTATTGTAATGTATACAAAATTAAATTTTTAACTCCTTTTGCTATGTAAATAGTCGACTGCCTTCAAACAGGTAATACCTAGTTAGGTAGTCGAAGTGTAACACAATACAAAAAATATGATATGAATAAAAAAACTTTTATTATTATTTTTCTTGAAACATGTAGATTTTATATCTAATAAAGTGGTGAAAACAATTGTGATTTTTGTTTTATTTTGAATAATTAATATTATTAATATAAATTATTTATTTTTTAAAGGATCATTTGACGCTATAAAAAATTCCCATCATAATAGGAAGTACACTTTTATTCAAAAGTTTTTTTTAATAAATACAGTATCATTTTAAAATAATACTTTAAACTTTTTTCCGTTCGCGTGATCGTACCCGGGCGCTGGATATCCGCGGGTACAATAATTGTTGTAAAACAGGAGTAAGGACGATTAAGAATAATGTTTTTTTAAGTGGGGGATCAATTTGCCTCCCCCCGCAATATTTTCATTATCTCCGCGAATCCCGTTTTCCATTCAAAACACGTCGCGGGTCTTAAGCCAGCCCGAGCCTGCGCGAGTTTCAGAGCCACCGAGCAAAACGGCCCCGACGCCTCGCTGAAGAAAAGACTGCGGCCGGGACGCGACGAAAGGGCTAAACCGTCACGTACGAATAATACGAAACGGTTAATTTAGTTAGTACCGCGTTGTAGCCATCGAGGTTACGCCCGGGAAGATAGTAACCGCATGTGTTATTTCGCATAAAAACAATTCTCCCCACGCTCGACCCGTTTTTCTCTCCCAATAGGCCATTTTTCCACTCTCGTAGCTTACGTTTGTGAGCGTAAGTTGGCTCTACATCAAAGGTACAACCGAAGAAATCTTTGAAATTTTTATCACATGTACGTATTTCAAAAATCTACTTTATTTAATAACGGAATTGTCGCCTTTATTATTTAATATTTAAAAGTATTAGGCTAGTAAGAAAATAGTTGAATAATTTTATTAGATACTAATATACAGTTACTAGCCGTATACCCGTGAAAAATCACGAGACAAAAATAATTAATAATGACACTTGCATGTGACGTGAGCCGCGCGCTGATTGACGTGTCAAACTCGGGCGCCCGGACCTCATAAGCGGCTTATCATCATCAGTGCTGTTGTTGCATTCCAGCTTAATTCCGGCGAGATACGGACAAACAGACAGACATTCGAAATTAGGATATCTGATAATAAAACTCACATAGAGATAATATAGTTTATGTTTCTTGTCCAACCTAATCTCTATAACATTAACGCGAAATACAAAAATTTAAAACTAGCAGATAAGCAATCGCTAAATCCATGCTGATAGGCCTCGCGAGCGACTGCAGTAGCCGCTTCGCGGCTATTAGTGCCCGCTACGCGGCCATCGGTGTCTGCAATTAGTTATCGGCTGTACAATATTGAGTGTAAATTTCGCATTTTTTACTTTTAGTTTTAGTAGAGTTTTTTCTAATATATGTCTGATTCACCAAATTTCTCCAAAAAACTCTGAACCAAAAACAACCTTTTGATTTCGTTATAAGCATTAAAATGAACAGGGTATTAATTTTTCATGACAGGTTCGGACCGGAAATGAAATCCGTTGAATTAAGGTTCATAAAATTGAAATATTATATGAAGCATTTTAAGAAGTTAAGTATCCTATACATGTTTACATTTGAAGTCTACTATTTCACCCGAGACATTTAAAAATTTCCAAAGATGTAATAATTAAACTTTTAGCGAGGTTGGAAAATTCTCGCGACTAAAGCTGAAAGGGAATATTCCGGAAAAAATGAAAGTCATTTTCTTCGGTTAAAAAAATCACTTTACATCTCGCTCGCTTCGTTTTCGGCAATAAAAGTTTGAAACATAAAAAAATAATTATTCTCGAGAAGAGGGCTTTGTCGCGGTATTGAGGAAACTTCTTGTGTGGGAAAAGCGTTTAGGGCCAGAATGTGAATTTCGCGACAAAAGAATTGGTTTTCTTACACACAAAAAAAAACTTTATTACGCTCGTACATTATGATGTGGAAAGTATTTAATATAACAGTACGTAAATTATTTTTCAGACGGAAAATGTTTGCGCCGTTTAGTCGCGAGGGTTTTGCATTGAATGTACATGACTCGAAGCGTGTTTTTTTCTAATTCGAAAACGAGACACGTTCTTGAATGTTTTCTCGTGAAAAATTATATTTTTTATTACTCAAACCCACACAGGAGACGGCACCCCGTATGTGTTAAGGTTCTGCGTATTCCCACTTTGGGAGTACGGGGATTATACAATGAAAGAACAGGCGGTAAATAAATATTGTTCTTAAATAAATAAAAATAACTTAGTTAAACACCACTTATATTTATTGTCAAATTCAACCAGGTTTCGCTACGACCGTAACTTCTTCAGGGAGAATCTAAACTGCCTAAACATTAAAAAAATATGTGCTTATGTACTAGTGTGAAAGAACGGAGTGCCAATAGTAGGGGTAGGGGGTGGGAGTGCGCAGGGAATATTACTATTAAAAGGGAACATATTTAAAAGTGTAGAAGAGGGAACATATTTAAAAGTGTAAAAGAGGGAACATATTTAAATATGTAATATTCCCTGCGCAGCCCCACCCCCTACCCCCACTATTGGCACTCCGTCCTTTCACACTAGTATATAAGGACATCATTTTTTAATGTTTATGCAGTTAAGATTCTCCCTGAAGTAGCTATGGCCGTAGCGGATTTTCCAATATCCTGGTCGGATTTGACAATAAATATAAGTGGTGTTTAACTAAGTTATTTTTATTTATTTAATTATAATAATGTTAATAATGTTATATATATAATAAATTATAATAATAATGTTGGTTACTTTTTTCCCATCACAAGGTTGTGTCGCACATTTAATATGTTTTGTGCTGACCCTAACATTGATGCTGATATTCTTGCAGATACCTTATTATCGTTCAAAAACTCACTCATACACAACATCCAATTTCTAAACGATGACCTGAACTATTTATTAAACACTAATCGCACTACATTCAAACACAAAATATACAATACACATAAATGTACATGTAAAATATACTTAACTCTTAAAAGACTGTGCTAAAAAAAACTTTGGGGACGGTGGAGTAACACAACGTTACCTGATTAAAAATCGGCATAGTTTTTAATATGTGATAAAACATACATATATACAATACAGATAATACTTCTTAAAGGTCCCTTTATATAATTATGTAAGGTAAATATACATATTAGCATTATTTTAGTTAATTATTATAAAATCATGGCAAATCGAATTTGCGTGCGCTTCCGCCGACGTTTCAACAGCAACTGAATACAACGACGCGGTCGCCTGCTCGCTTCAGTCGCATGCACTCCGTCTTTGTCTAGCACGTGTTACCCGACTCTATCGTACTCTTTCTATATTGTTTTTTCTTTCGCCGAAACCCAAGCAATCGCCATCTCTGTCCTACATGAAATGTATGGTATTGAGGTGCTCTTTCTTGCTCGATTTAACTGCGACGCACAATATACTGCTCTCTCTTACACACTGGCCGAAAATACGAGAGTAATGAATAAATATTTTTTAATTAAAAAATCCGTACATTCCTAATAGTTTAATTTAGTAATTTTGGTGTGAAAATGTCTATTCGATGATTACAAAAAATATGACGTTATAGTTTTCGTAAATAAGGTAGATATTTCATATTTTGTATGACAGGTAGACCTACGTTACATCACCGACACACAGGAGTTAAACGCAAAAATACATGTTACTAGAACGTGCCGAAGACACTTGTAATTGAGATAATGGGCATAGTTTTCACTTATAATGTTTTCTTATCAGAGTATTATGTACCTACCTATTATCCTGTTAGTCTCTAATAAATAAAAATAAAAAATAAATAAAAAATAATGTCCCACCACCAAAAAAAACAAATTGTTCTGTTTTATTTGGATGATGTGTGTTGCGGACCAACTCTAGCTACCGTGACCTTGCTACTCTATGTAAGTGGGAAAATGAAGGGAACGCGCCCACGCGCTCTGCCCATCTTATATCGACCCCCACCCATCCTGGATCAGGGTGGCAGCCTCAAAACACCACAGACTCCGAGTACGAGAAGATGTAGTGAAGGTTACAGAAATGTTGTCATCAATATTGGCACTACGAGTCCGCATGAGTCCTGGGCTATTGATCAGTGTTAAATTATTTCTGTTTATTATAATTACTGTTACTCTTCATCTTGGATTTCTGAGATGAAAATGTATTTAAAAACATTGACTCTCAACTAAAGCTATGACCATTCCAGGATCTTGCGCTCTGTTAGAGTTGTGTTCAGCTTCGGTGATTGCTGATAGGTCATCTTCTCCACATGATAAACCACGAGATCATGTTTAGAATCTTCAATACTGGATCATGCTTGTCCATTTTTTCAGCACTTGATAAAACAGTATTTTGAAAAATACTTAAGCAATCAATTATATTGATTGTACTATTTGTATAAATCTACTTATATTATTTGATTAATTACACCTACATGTTTCGGAAATACCTCTCCATCGTCAGGGTGTTATATATATGTCAAAATATCGAATAGAATATTGTCTTTTGTTTTTTATTTTTAATTTTTTTTTTAATATTTAAAAAAAAACCAAGATACCCTGTATATTTTACTTATTCATGTAAATTTATACGAATTAAAGCAATTGCTTCTGCTGGTCCAATATGTTTTAATTCGTTTGTGCAATCAATGACCGGTAATTAGTAATTTGCTAAATATACAGGGTTATTTGGAAAACATTAATAACCTCGCAGGACTGTATTGCTGCCTCGATTGTGAGACGAAAATATTCAAGCTATTATGACCTAATATCAATAGTTATGGAGATATGCGACATCAAAGTTTGCATTTTTTTTCAATATTTCTGACTTATTTTTTGTAAATTCGTTACGTCGCATTCACTAAATTACTCCCATAAACCGAGCGCAAAAATGCTGCACATCAAAACAGTGTACGGAGGTATGTCGAGCATTCAACTAACAACTAGCAAAGTGGAACACACGTCCTCCACGGCGACCGAATCAAATATTCATAGAAAACATAATTTCGTGAACGGCGAAGTACTCGCGTAAGGTTTTTGTGAAGCCGTCCCGATTTGAAGTGGGGATGGGACGGCTGATTGTTTGCACAACCCTTGTTGAAACCACCCCGAGGCCTAACAATGTTGACGGACTAATAGCCCCGGCCGGAGTGTCTCAGCTGAGCTCCTGTCGACAGGGCTGGCCCTCGCGACCCGCGCGCCCTCTGGCCGGGTGACCGGAACTCGGCTCCGATTCATCCCCCGGAGGCTGTTCATTAGCCCCTCGGCTGGAGTGGGAATAAAAATAGGCTTCTCTGGTCAAGGTGTCCCTTGACGCGTGTGTGCACACGAGAGACGCGCAAATGGCAGCGGATTAATGAAAACGGGGCGAATATTATTAGTGAGATTAGTGATGCAACGAATACTACTTTCACGAATATGAATACGAATATCAAGCCTACTATTCAGCGAATACGAATACGAATAATTCAACAAGGTGATGAATAATACACCACTGTTCTTTTTTACTAAGGGATTTAATAATTAAAATTTACCACGGCAAATATCTTTTTTCCGTTTGTACATTCCCAGCGGTCGAATATAAATATTACTTTTTCACGCTTACGAGAGGTCATGTAATTAGATTTAATTTGAAATTATGTTATAAGAATTACGCTCACCCATAGTGGGAATGTGCCGAGCTTACAACGATGTGTTCACCGACATTGACATCTATCATGTGTCTCTATACCACCTAAGATCACAAGTGAACATAATTCTGCGAAGCAACATTTAATTAGTTAATATGTTATATTGAATAATTTTATTTAATTTATGATGTTTTATTCACTACTGTTACAATTGATGTATTTTATTTTAACATGCTTATTTTATTATTATTTATTACTTCAAAATTATTTTTATCGGAAATATGTTAGGATATAAGTGAATAACTTCGTTACTATCCAATTATACTCTCATACATTTGCACATATCATTTTCTTTTATCTGTTAATATTTCCAAACAAATAAATAAATAAATAAATAACAAATTAAAAAATATATGTAATTAGTTGATGATAAATATTTGTGTTGATAAAGTCACGAGATTCTAAACCAAGAAAAACCACACATAATCAAGTAATTACATGCCTGTACGTTGATCTGGAATGCTTTAGAATTTTTAGATATAGAAAGGTTTAGAATACACAAGATTATACCGGAAAGCTCGCAAAATCACATTCTCTATACAATATAGAGTAACATAACCACTACGAGATTCAGTTTGTTATGACAGTTCTTCGATTCCATTAAAAGAGAGTGACTAGTGTGAATTATAAGCGACCAGCGGAATTAAGAGATAATAAATTAAAAGAATACCTACAGAGCGCTCTAAAGCAATCAATGTGATAAGAAACAGTGTAATAAACTATTCACAGAGGTGCGGATATTTTATAAAACTAGTTTAAAGTGTTCCATTGACGAGTGATTAGTGCGAAATTAGTGTGATGAGAAGAACAGTGCTCCAGTTTAATTTGTGTCCAGTAATTTTAGTGCATAAAATATAATTATACTTAATTGCAAGTTTTTCATTTGTCTCCCACCACCGAAAGCCCTAGACAATGTAATTAAGATTGTTTATTTGATTAAATACTAGCATAAAGCTAATCTATTTCGCTGGTATACCAGAAACAAATTGATAAAAAACAAACAATCGTTTTTATTATTATTTAGCGTCGGCCACTTTCGAACACCTGTTCTTTCGTCATGACAGAAAAAATTTAAAACAATTTTGTGATAATATTTATAATAAACTTTATAATAATACCTATATTTTTTGGTCATATGATTATATAACTGATAATAAAATAACAGCAAAAATTACAAAAAGTAAAATGGTCTCGGGTCCTAAAAAATAAATTTCCAAATTTTGAGTCAGATCGGTCAAACGGTACAGATTTGATAGAAAATATATCACGAGTAGGGGAAGGGAAAAAGTGGGAGGAGGGAAATGTCCTAAAGCATAAATATGCAAAGTTTGAGTCGAATTAGACAAACGTTGTAAGTTTGTATAGAGAACAGAGAGACAGACAGAAAGACAGGCAGAAAGACAGACAGACAGACATTGAGTTTTATATGTTGGTATAGATATCGCGATACAATTGGCTGCACTTTCTCATCGGTTCAAACGTTTTGTTTGAAACAAAGACGATCGAATGTTATCAAAAAAATTGAATTTGTATCTAAATATTTAGTAATATTTAAAGGGTAGGTACCTGCTTCTTTTTTTTCAAATAATTTTTGCGAATTCGAATGCAACGTTGTGTCAAAAAGAACATTAGGAGATTTATGATTTTGGACAATCGAAAATTTACATTTTTATTTATATAAATTAATAGTAGGTATATGAAAACAAATTAGGTATACAAAAACATCCTCGTATTTGAATGCAACGTTGTGCCAAAATTTGAAAGCAATCGGTGAAGAACTTTCAGAGGTTATCGATTTTGTACAAACGAAAATCTACATTTTTATTTAGATGGATTCTGTGTGTAATTTTTAATGTTTAACATATCTTGGCGCCAATTTATATATTTAAAAAACGGTCTTGCAAACGTTCGTTCTAAAGATACGATTTTTTTGCATTTCTTAAGAATTAATTATGTAACAATTTCTAGATATTTTTTTTCAAGAGTTTATTTAATGTGCATGCATATGTTACTTATTTTTTATGTATGTTCGCTACTGGGTTCAACTTGTGCATGTCATTCACATGTTAAAACAATGCTGTTTTGAATCCGGTAACGAAAATATATAAAAATACGTAACAAATATTAATAAAATAAGCTTCTAATGAAACGAAATTTCATATTTGTCTATTGTAGAATATGCCTGCCGTGATGTTTCTCTTAAACTATTACTGTTTATTATTAACATTTCGATAAAATACTTCAAAATGTAATTGAAAAAACAATTGTTATAAAAACGAGGTCAACAATAGTGCCTGTAACAGAAAATCGGGAAAATTTCCTTAGCAACCATATTATGTGACTGACGATATCCCCAGATGCAAGTTTAAAATGAAGTTAACAATTTGATCCTGCTGCAAGACGCCGCAAAACCGTCCCGTGGGTGTACCAACTTTCTTCCCTCAAACTTTTAATGAAAACTAGGCAGCCTGAACTGCTGGGCAAGTCGTGGGCAGCCGTACCGTGCCCCACCCCAGCTGGTCGAACACCATTCACTAAACTTTCCTCACTATTATTCTCAAGATTTCTAGTGATCTAGTAAAAGATTTACAAATTAATGCTGTTATTAAAGAGTTAAGGTTGTTATTACGACCGTTAGACATATTTAACTGTAAATAGTTGCGGATATTTTATACGAACCGTATGTTTTTCCGAGAAACGATTCTCGACGTTTCGTTGAATGCTCGTTCAACGTCGTCAGAAGGACGACCTTTACCCGCGGAGGTGGAGGGCGGACTGATTACTGCTTCCGAAACAACAACTCCAATATATCGGCAATCTGCGAACATGCATCCAAAGGGAATCTCTGTCACTTCATCAGATTTGATAAGACAAAAATCGTATCAACAGAACCGCACACTGTATTTTGTACACTCATTGAAATATACAAACATCCCAATTTCAATAAAGATGACAGTTACAAACTATCAAGTATTTGGCGCCCTGTTCTTACGACATTGATTCAACCCTTGAGATCCGCCGATAAAGTCCGCCGACGTAACTACTACATATTGCATACTGGCGACCTCTCGTGGCAAAACGTCGAGAATAGTTTCTCGGAAAAACATAGGGTTCGTATAAAATATCCTCAACTATTTACAGTTATTAGTGTTATTTTCTCTTTTATTATTATTTTTAAATATAGAGCCTGTAGCTGGCAGAAGAGGAAAGTAAATTGAATGCAGTGGAGATGAGATCCCTTAGACGTATGTATGACAAATCCATTAATGATAGAGTAGAGAATGAAGAAATGAGGAATGAATGTTAAGCTCTTAGCATAATTAATAGAATTAAAAAAGGGTCGCTCAGATGGTTTGGGCATGTTGAGCGAATGAATGAAGAAAGAATGGTAAGAAAGATATATAATGCAAGTGCTGATGGCGCCAGAAAGAGGGGGTGACCGTGGAAGACGTGGCTTGACCAGATTAACCAGGTACTTGAAGATGGTCCCGTTAGAAGCCTCAATAACCGGCGAGCTTGCATGCGAAGATGATGAATGTGGATGAGGCGAGAGTTGTATGTCAAGACAGAAGAGTGTGGCGCTCTATCCTCTCTGCCTATCCCCACAGTGAAACGGCGTGATGGTAAGTAAGTAAGTAATAGAGATGCGAACAGGGGATGCGTGTCACATCAATATTCTTACTATTCTCAAAATAAGCTAAACGCGTGTGCTATGAGATAGGACTAACTTGATGATATCCTGGAATGGGGCTCGAACCATTAACCACCAGATCACTAGGCGAGCGTCATGACCATTATACCAAAAAACTATTCGTTTTTTTTGGTACTGTTATTTTCTTTATTGGTGTTTTGGTTTTCATTTCCAATCTTTTATTTTTTTATAATTTTTATTTCATTTTAAATTTTGTATTGGGATGTTTTCTATTTTATTTGTATTTTTAAATAAATATTCTATTTTGGTCCCTATTGTACCACTAAGACATTGAGAATTCAACCTGGATGGCAAAAGAGTAGTGCCGATATGGGCGCTTTTACCCACAGAACGGCCCTGAGTCCGAGGTGTGTCGCACTAGAAAAAGATCATAAACACGTTTCGGATGTCTCATAGAGACGAAATTAAAAAATTTTAACGGGAAAGTAGGTAGGGTGTTAAACATTTTAAAACTTTGGGTGTTCATAGATATTTCATTAGCGACATCTATGTTTAATTAAGGGGAGTGAAAAAGCTTTGGATTCCGGTCGCGCTAATGATAATTACAACACACATATGAAACGGGCTATAAAACATAAATATATGCAATGAGGGCAGACCTAACGCTTACCCAGGACCGTTTTATAAGCAAAAGCTCTTATATCGGTCCTTCTCATTCGCCGCCTGGTTGGCATTTTTTAATGCTAAAAGTAACCGTGCGACCCGTTATTGGAAAAATAAAAACAAGTGGGCCGAATGGCTCCCATCCAAAATTTTCCCCCATTGTCCCATTGTCCTTAAGTATATACAGCTTCTAAAAATTTGATAGATGTGGTATTCTATCATGGGTTGAAATGTTGATCGTTACATTGTGTAAAGTGATCACTTAAGTCAGCCGTGTGATTGGTCGTAAGCCCTATGAACTCCCAAAGACTTCCATACCTACCTCTTTTTTTTAATAATAATAATATTTATTTAATTAACATATTCTTATATGATCACACTACATTAATTAGTTATTTGTATTAATTAAAATTAAAAATCAAATAGCATGTCTCCAAACAGCACTTGTATGCTGGTATAAGGGGACAGAAAATAATGTAAAATAAGTGGGTACACATATTAAATATCAGCACATTGTTTTGTTAAGTAATTATCTCCTCCCCATCACAAGTCCCTTCAGCTGTTTATTGAATAGTTCTACACTATTTAGTTCCTTTAGGCAATTGGGGATTCCATTATAAAAATCGATCGAAGTGCACTTGAAATACTTCGTGTACTTCGGTATCTTATCTTAGTGGCACCGTTAAACAGAAATCTCAACCGACCGTTTTGAGATATGATGTTGATGTTACAGCGGGGGTCCAAAATGATTTAAAACATCGTAATTCGTGCCCGTTTAATACGAATGTAATTACAAGCTTTGACCTCTGAACTCCGTAATCCCGACCAACAATCATGGCCGAAGTCACGACCCCATCTCCGCTCGCAGTTCCGTCCCATAAACCCCGCTGCCCTCTCCTCCGCCGGAGGCTGGGCCGGACCCGAAGAAGTGAGTCATTAGCATAACGGCGGACCGCGGAGTTTGTATTGCCCGTATGCTAATTCCGTACGCGTGTACCCTCCACTCTCCGCCCTTACCTGGGGCCGAGGACGGTTTTCAACCCTCACTTTGAAAAATGCTGCAATATGAATAATAATAATAAATGTACCTGTAGTATTGCCACATCTCCGCTTTTAGCGAGAGCGGTACATAATGAACCTATCCCAAATGCAATGACCGCTAGATTTTACATAAAACTTACCCTCTCCACTGGTCAAAGTGGTAAATAAACTAATAAATTAAATATTTAATGGTAGTAGACAATGTTTAGGAAATTCAGCAATAGATATAGAAATCATAAAACATAAATTCACTACCAGTGAAAACCTGTAATTTGCTTTTATGTTTCCCATTCTCTGTATTTACTTTATTATTGTTAGCTGTTGGTTTTCCGAATAAATATAAATAAATAAATTCTTTAAATTAATATATTTTATTAATTTACATAAGCTTTGTTTAACCACTTTCATTAATTTAACCTATACCAGTATAATAATTAAAAACGTATTTATTTTTGTTAGGCTGAACGCACACTAACTGATATGTCGAATAAAATTTGCAAACTAATAATGTAAATGGGTGAGAAGATGACGTTATTGAAACGTGCAAAGTTTTTAATATCGGTTTATTATTTTATTTAATTACTTACTGTTTATATTATATTTAGTATTAAAGGTTATTTAAATTGCCTAATCCAAGTCCAGTATTAACAATTTGAGAAATTTTAATGCCAATATTTTTTTAAATATGACCTTTGAAAAAGTTGGTTAGAAAATTCGAATATTACTTTTGTTGGTCACACTATGGACACCATGGACACTATGGACTTTGTGCATTCATATTTTTTTCTTAAACTGTAGAATTTCTTGTATATATGTAACTTTTATTTACCACTTAACGGATAATAAGTATGTTCCGATTGTCATTTGGTTTTGTGTTGACGCCTCCCCGTCCCGCTCGCATTCCCATGAGTATCAGAGGGACGGTGAGTACAGTCACTTCAAAAATTCTGATCACGGGTAGCAAAAGTGTAGGCCCGATATGGGAGCTCTTGCTCATAGAATGGCCCTAGGTGTGTTGGTGCCTCATCTTACTATTTCTGAAGCACATTGAGCAATTGTTAATTCTAATATTAAAGTATGTGCCGTTTAAAATGCTGAACATTCATTGCAATTGCGTTAATATACCGGACTGTTTTGTATGCAACATTGGGAATGGCATAGTGCCCCAGATATCTATCCCGAGGGAAGTGAAAGCATCGAGGCTGCAGTCAGCGGGACATGTAGCGGGAGGAGGAGAATCCTATAACATGCACAATCTTCCGTAACATATAGAGACCGACAGGTTCAAGGCAGAAGGGAAGGAAAAGACGGAGAAAATGACGGACAGATAAACTTGCAAGGGGTAGGGGCAATGCACAATAGATTGGACCACAAATTTCAAGGAATATCGAGTCCCATGAAGCTGCTCAAGAAGAAAAAGATTTAAAAGGTCAACTGCATCTTTGTAGGCTATTGTAATAAGATGGTAGAATCAATAGGAATTATGCAATATCGAAATCTCTCGTATGGTTCTGATGAATCTGGAAATGACTGGATTATTCTCGTAGATTCTGGAAGCATCGATCGGATTTTGACGTTTAACGAGTGTGACATTACGACGTTGCACAAAAATCACGAAATTGGATAATTAATGTTTGAATTATTCCTGAAACATTTAGTGACTGTGAATATAAGAGCAGTGCTCTAGTTAAGTTCCTGTCTAGTGACGAGATATATTACTATAGTACGGAATTTCTCAATGATAGTGAAATTCATAAAAAAATAAATTCATAAGAAAATTGGTAACCCCCATTTTAGATCCTGCCCCCTCTCACTCTCTCCCGGTAGATTCCTGAATGTTCAGTAGGCTAATCAGTGCATGTTTGTCTCTGACAAGATTAACACGCATGTGATAAATATTGGTGAAAGTTTAACAATACCGTGGTTGTGGTGTATAGTGTTGTGAGCATAGTAGTGCAGTGTAGATCCTGACGAAGAGACGGGTATGTCTCGAAAAAGGTAGACCTTAAATTTGGTAGTGGTTTTTACCAAGTTAACCAACACTCTGTTATAGTGAAATTCGTTAGACTTGCAGTCCGTGGTTTTTCAGCAAGCGTGGTTTTTAAACTACGGTTAAGAAACCGTCACTCCGTTTAATTTGACAAGCCTGTTGACTTCTAGTTAAGGCATCGCCGCGCTCATATTTTTGATGTATAGCCAAAATTAGCGAAACAACTCGGGCCCGGCCGCCCGGAAACATCCCGCGCTCTAGGGGGGAAACGGTCGTAAAGTTTTTGTCGCCCGAAAAGTAAGTGCGGGCAGCGGGAACGGCTGTAAAGATGGATTTATTTAACTTTAACGACACATTAAAACCGCGCGTCCGTCCGGGCGAGTTACCCGGCAGCCCAGATAACCCGTATATCATAAAAGCGGGCTCCGATGCGCGTGACGCCGAGCGTTACGTGTGTGCGTTGTTTTTAATTTCCCCTCGTGAGTGCACAAAAATCATTACAAACTCGTTAAAGCCGGGAAACGACAGGGAGGATAACAATCCTCTGGGATGGAGAGATACTGAATGGGGAATATGGCGTGATCCCGAATGTCCGCTTGCCATGAAAATAAAGTCGTATTGTGAAGAAACCTCGTGTTTTATGTACAATTTATGGAATTCTTTGCCAAATAGCATAATGCTACAATAAAAACAAAAATATAATGAATGAAGTATGTGGTGGCCAAAGACGCGTACATATACACGTGTAATGAGGTACCAAATATGCTGACATCGAGCACGGCAGACCGTTACCCTCGATACAGAGGTCGAGGCAAAAGCGCTGAGCATAACGAACAAGGCGACAATGTAAGCCCGACCATTGACCGAGTACAAAGGCGACGTATAGCAGAGGGCATGAAGAGCGGATAAACTCACCTTGCTGATCCAGAAAAAGTATCCAACTGCACACTGCCGAGTAAAGACAAAGTCATAACAAACCCAATCTCTTTGTTCACATTCACGGTAATTCACATAAAAACGGTAGTCTCCAGAGCAGACTATCTCACTTCCCCAGTGAACGGCTCGTATAGCGGAAGCCCTCGCCGTCATATCTTCAAACGTCACGCTTTCACTTGTAACCTTTGTACCTACTGTGTTCCTTATAACTTTGGCTTTTGCAATTCAATAAATTCTGTAAAACCATCGTGACTTTACATCATCAACACCGCTTAAACTCATCCTTAACCGGAGGGCTCATCCACCTCCACAAGTATTTGAGATGTGGCACTATAGAGACGCATATTGAAGGTTTTTTAAATAAATAGAGCGGCGAATGTTGAAGTACCCCGATAGTGCTGCGAACTATGAAGGAAACTGAAGTATCTCGGACATATTATGAGAGGACCAAATATTGTCTGAACCAGCTCATCATCCAGGGGAAAATAAGTGATAAATGAAGAGTTGGAAGACGCCGCACCTAATGGCTGCGGATGGTACCCACCGCTTACCCAGGACCGTTTTGTGAGCGAAAGCTTCCATATCGGTCTTTCTCATTCGTTTCCAGATTAACATTTTTAGCTACAATGCAAGTCCGTACATCGGTCGTATGAACCGGTGCGAGGCGGCACGGCCGCAAAAACAAAACCATTCCCCGACCGTCACCATAAGATACGTCTTTATTACATAAACACATAATATAAATAACAATAAGAAGAAAGTGATGGTAGCAATAAAAGAAAAAAATAATGGATGGCTAAACAGACTACCCTTTTGACAATGCATAACAAGATATATAGCTAAGGAACAAATAAGCCAAATCCAAAATAAACTAATAAAGTGTAAGCCCCTCACCAAGCACATGAGCAAGTCTCATTTTTGGAGAGGCAAAGCAATAAAATAAAATGTATCTAAGTAGATTGTAATAGACAAATGTATTATGATTTAAATGTAGTTTTAATATTAAATAAAAAAAAATTTAAAAATACCCCCGTAACTAAGAAAAAGAAGAAACCAAAAATAAAAATACATTTGTATATCCGGCTAAGGAAGTACAGGACCGGCAGATCTTCTTCCAGTGCAGGAAACCACACATTAACACAACATCAAGAAATGACAGAGAATCATACCACCAATGCACAAGAATAACTTATCACACAGACCCCCTCAGGATTTCCCAACGGGACACCCACACCCGAACGAACTCTCTGAAGCTTCTTCATTCCTCACTGGGACATCATTGGATGGAAGTTCTTTCGCATTCATTTCAAACTCAGTTAATCCTGCTAACATATCTTCTTTCCCCTCTCTCCTCGCGTCCCTGCATCTCATGGCTGCGTAACCTGAGGGACTAATATAAGTGTAACTGGACTGAGTTGTTCCGTGTGGTGGTAAATAACGTCGTAGTCGCCAGAATGATCCCTGATCTCCGGTAGGAGAATGCACCGTAAGAATAAGAAGAAAATATTATTAAAATACTAAAAGACGGGAATGTGTTTATGCGATTCTTACTCAGCGGTCAATCCATTCTAAATGGAATAGAAAAAATAATTGGTTGCTTAACCACTTCAGAAAAAAAATCATAGTTTGCATATGGATTCCACTATATTTTGGTAGATTAAAAATATATTTTTTTAAATTTATTATATCCGGATCCAAAATGGAGTCCGATTTTGTTCAACTCCGCACGCCGTTTTTTTTACATTTTCAGCCATCCACATTTTTCTAAATTACACAGCACTGGGTTTTTCTAGGCTTTTTAAATAAACTGCATTATGTTAAGGTCATTTTGGTTTATAAACATAAGCCCTTTTTCTTATTCTATACGTTTAGGTCCATGTACTCTTTGTCAAAAATTTGGATTATTTCTGAAAGAGAAGAATTTTTTCTGTGTTTTTATATATAAGAGTATAGTTACTTTATTTAAAATATCAATGGTAAGCAGCTTACATTTAAAAAATTGCACCATTTTGAAAACTGAATTTTTAATTTCTTCCAACTTTTCACCTGCATTATCTCTTAGGGAGACGAGATAAAAATCTGAAAATTGCACATAAAAGTTCTTTATCCAAGCATCCAACTTCATTTTTAATTTCATGTATAAACCTAGCTACCTATAATAGAAAATTGTGAATTTGGTGAAGTTCACATTCTGTATATTTTAGATGCATTTATTTTTAATATTTTTTGATGTAGCACGATTACTATAGCACGTGTTAATTTAATGAAAGATATCAATATGTTAAACGTTAAGGTGATTTTGAAAAGTAAACAGATTTCTCTTTCATTTCACGACGTGACTCTAGAATTTTTTATTCTTTATTTGCCCGTTTCCCGCACCAAGGATGCCTCGGTGTGTCGTTATTAAAATATATATTTTATGAAGACGCTTACTTTGCATCCCCACTTGGTGTAAGTAAATCCACTCATTTTCAAGATGAGAAAAATTACCTCCCCTATGTGGAAATGTAATATTTATAAAATATACTTGACTTCAAAGGAAATCGTTGGAAGAGGAGAAAAATTGGTTTTCGTCAAGTCAACCTTTGAATCGACAAACTATTACGTATATATTACATCCCAATTTCAATAAAGATGACAGTTACAAACTATCAATTATTTGGCGCCCTGTACTTACGACATTGATTCAACCCTTGAGAGACGTCACAGTAGAGTCCGCCGACGTAACTAGTACATTTTGCACACTGGCGATCTCTATTGTAGAAGAAGTGAATACTCCACAACAAAGTGCATACAATTTGCGCCCTCTTAAGCAGTAATCAGTCCGCCCTCTACCTCCGCGGGTAAAGGTCGTCCTCCTGATGACGTTGAATAAGCATTCAACGAAACTTCGAGAATCGTTTCTCGGAAAAACATACGGTTCGTATAAAATATCCGCAACTATTTACAGTTAAATATGTCTAATGACCGTAATAACAACCTTAATTCTTTAAAAACTATTATGTTTTATTTGATGAGATTTTTTATGGAATTTATACGGAAATAAATAATTGTACTCGATTGTTGATCAAGACATCACTTACACTCTAGAGCAGTTGTAATGATTTTTGGAACCTAGTTAATGCTCCAAGCGACTCCTGCCACGTAAAGCACTGCTCTAAGTAATAATATTTTTCATATAATTTAAAATTATACTTTTATTTTAACACAAAATACGTTCGGACGAATTTTCGTAATAGTATTTTTAGCCCAAAATTTAACTACTTTAACTTTGAAGCCAAACGAAAAACTCACCAAATGGACATAAAAATACAAAACGAAACACTTTCTGAACTAAAATATACAAATTACTTAGGAGTTATCATAAACAAACACCTCAAATGGACCATTCATGTAGACTATGACTAAACTGACTAACCTTTTACACAAATTACACGAAATCACACCGAAGACCATAAAAAAAGATATACGAGGCATATGTTAAAAGAAGAATAGGATACATGACACCGTTCTGGGGAACTCGAACGACAACAACGATTATAATAACGACAACAAAATAAAATTCTGAAAATGGTCTACAATTTTCAATACTTTTTAATATTTAAAATTCGTGTGATGAAAAGACACGAAACGGGTGGTGGTTCAAGTTTATGAGTGATTTAAATTGTGAAAAGGCTAGAAAATTCAATTGTATTATCTACATCACTGTATACTAGTACAAAAAAAGTTTTCCAAAATTTTTCTTCATAATAACTTCACTGTACTACTGTACACCTTGTAACACTTACAGTTTTAACTATAAGTGTTAGTGTAAGTAATTGTGAGTGAATGATACAAGATGTTTATTAAAGTATATACACAATTCGCATCTATATACAAAGATTAACGATAATTTAATAGTAATTAAATTCGATAGAAATTTTTTTAAATTATATTTTCAAGTAAATTAAATTTTAAAAATTAGCAATGTTCGATGATAAAATGTTTTTAATATGTACTTTAGTCTTATTTAAGGTATTTTTATCAAGGTCACGAATTTCATATTAATAAAGTCCACTTAAAATAAGCTAAAAATAAAAACACAGTAAAATTATTTTATGGCGACCTTATAATTGTATGTAATTTATAGAAATCAACTTTGCTTACACCACTTTTTTTATTGAAAATATTCATGTTTCAAAACCAATGGCTTCTTCAAAAATTTTGTTATCCTGATCTAGAAGCCATTGCCTTTGAAACATGTTGAATTTTTTCAATTAAAAAAAAAGTGATGTAACAAAGTTTCTTTCTATAAATTATAATTAAAAATAAAAATAAAATACTCACATATTCACAAAAAATAATAATTTTCTATTTAATTATTCGAAAAATTATAAAAAAATGTTAATTATACACTCGATTTAAAATAAAAAACCACATTGTTTTTGCGGTACATATAAAAATACATTTTTTAGTTCCACAATAATCTTAACTTACCAATTTCATATGTGTATTTTTTAGAAGTGTAGTTATTCGCACGAAAACATAAATATATGAAGAAAATCTGATTGAAATTCTGCCGTGGATTAAAATAAATGAAAACAAATTAAAGAAAACCGCGCAATTAGCGCGTACATTTTTCGGTAAAAGTTGAATGTTTCTAATAAATATAAAGCAGACACCTTCCCTCGCGGAGAGGTGTCCAGGAAGTCGGGTCCCGCTGAAATATTAATAACGTCGTAAAGTTTTAAACTTGATTAATGACCCCGAAGTTTGGCAATAATAAACTTGGCATCTTTCATCATTTACGCCTTTCATTTTTCATGTCGCTCCCAGAGTCGCGGCGCCCTGCAATATTTAATATTTTACTTCGCCGCCTTCGTCTTAAATAACAATTTCGTCACTTCATTCGATCCTCGTCCTTTTATTACCCCTTGAGCGACGTCAGCCACGTCTGCGGTCTTATTGAATACCTCATCGAGATTTTCTTTACTCCATACAAGTCAATTTACTTCACACAATAATTCATTCTTATAACTTGGATTCTCCGGAACTCTTATCATCCATATCTTTTCACATACCGGCCAGAAATACCCGTTCACAAGTATTCTTTCACTGCAACAAAAGCAACACATCTCACCAAAAATACTCCACGATCAACAGACTTTCCATCCTAGGAAACGAGTATGCACAAATTGCAGATATTCTCAACATTGACTTAAGTCGTTATCGAAATCTCCTTAACGAACACTTTACCGTTAATTTGTTCGATTAAACTTTGTTAATACATATATGAATACATGTCTTTGTTCTTACTGATATACACTTTTAATTGTCTTTACTTAATTTGTGATTTATGTACTTGTACAGATAAATATTGTGTTATAAATTGTCATGTAAGCGGATCACTGTCATATAGATATGTATTAGTTTATTTTATTGTAATAGGTGTAACTGTTGATATAAAATAAATAAATTCATACTTAAATTGAAACAATCTAACAAAAAAACATCATTCCTCTAATTAATATTCAAATAAATTTCCCCTACAGTCCTTCGTTTGATTTAGATTTATCAGAAAATCCAAGATTTGTCAACACCCCCTATAAACCACCCTGTTACCCTCTCTCCTTTACTCAAATCCTTAATTCTTTTTGATAAGAAACTTAGTTCATTTTGGCCTTTAGTTAGAGTAACGCGCATGTGAAGAGTATTTTGTGAAGGTGTTGGTATGTAAATAATACTATGGTTGTGGTGTGTTGTGATATTTACACGCTATTTTAGTGGTTGTCCTGACAAAGAGACGGCTTACGTCTCGAAACCGGTAAACAAAAAAGTAATATGGTTACATACTAATATAAATAACATTTTGTTTAAATGTCTGATCACAAAGTTAATGCTTTAAATATTGAATATTTCGCTTTACGGAACCCCATTTAACGGATTTTGCCAAAACGAAGATTTATTTAACGGCTAAAAGTGAGACAAGATTTTTGCAATCGAAAATTTTTCTAAAAATACTATAGCACCGTAATTATGTCAGTATATATATACATACGATTCTCTCTCCAAACATTAAACGAGATCGTATGATACCAAGGTTGTTATATACGATTACATCTATAATTCAAATACGTCAGTATCATCAGAGGTCACAGATCATAAAACATGATCGAATAATCGAAATTAAATTAATAAATAAAAAATTAATTTTGAATTAAAGTACCTAAAAGCAAAGATAGCAATATCCAAAAAAGATCCAGTTATCGGAATTACTAATTTATAATGTATAAATTCGAGATTTTATGGGGAACATAGCGTATACGCATTTCAATAACTTACCAATGAATATTAGAACTGAAGAACACTATAGAAAATTCAAGAAACACATAAAACAAATAGAATATACATAATTAAATCAAAATTTAGTTAGAATTATATAAAATAACGATACTCCGAAGTAATTAGTATACTTGAGTCAGTTATGATGTTTGTATCTCTCTACACTGTTCCATTATTAACTTATACATACTTATTCATTTATGCTCATACATATCATACTTCTGTCCCCAAACACAAGTGTTACATTGTTGGGGACAGTTAAACATGTATAAAAAAAATTTAATAGGAAATATGATTTTGGAAGGAATTGATTCATAAAATCAAGAATTCAATACATTTTAAATTAGTAATCCTCAGTGACTAATACAAAACTTTTTTTTAATTTATTGGACATTGCTGCCTTTGCTTGTATATCCGATACATGTACTTATACAAAGTATAATTCTTAGCAATCGTTTCCTCACATAAAAAATATCAAAAATATGTACATATATTTGTAATAGCATTTATTATTTTCTTCCTTCCTGGTAACCTGTACGCATAGCACACGCACAAACAAATTATTTGCACATTCTCACTCTGCTCTTCTTTTTTTTTAATCAGGTACAAAATGTTGAATATAATATCAAATAATGTTGCTGTATTTATACTTTTAATAATATTTAAAGACCCTAAGACCCATTGCGGGCAAGACCCTCAGAGACAGAGTACCCAATGCGGAAATCCGTAGAACCTGCGACATACAAGACAATGTAAGATGGAGCAGGCAGAGGCGTTTCTGGAGGAACCATGTCGAGAGAATGGACCAAACGAGACTTCCAAGAGCCGTGATGCGCGGGATTACAGAGGGGCGCCGACCGCCAGGGAGACCACCAGAGAGATAGAGAGAGAGCTGGACGTCCTCGTCACAAGACCAGGACTGACCTGCCAACACAGATCAAGGATCTAACAAAATAAGAAAAAGACTAATATTTTCACTTCAATAAAAATAGTGTGAAACAAATTAAATTCACGATTTAGTTGAAAACCAGTTAAACTAACATTGAAAAAAGTTATTCAGGTTTTTATTATTATTTATAAGATACACTAACAGGATAATAGGTACATGATACTCTGATAATAAAACATTATAAGTGAAGACTATGCCCATTATCCCAATTACAAGTGTCTTCGGCACACTCTAGCAACATGCCTATATTTGCATTTTAATATATTTTACATGTACATTTAGGTGTATTGTATATTTAGTGTTTGAATGTAGTGCGATTAGTATTTAATAATTAATTCAGCTCATCGTTTAGAAATTGGATATTGTGTATGCGTGAGTTTTTGAACGATGATAAGGTATTTGCAAGAATATCATCTGCATCTGAAGGCATCTGCAAGAATATACTTTTTTTTTTTTTTTTATTTATTTATTTAAAAATCCTTGTTTACAAATAAGATACTTAATACTAATTTAACAATAAAACATAAGATAAAACATAAGATAATTTACACATTTTTTTGTTTTGTTTAATTTGTGGATTATGCCACTCTACTAGGCTACGCCTGTCCCAGAGTGGCGTTATAGCACACAATTATAATATTTTTTCGAGTTCGTCAGTAGTATTTATTTTCATAAGGTAGTTATTATGTATCTACAGAGTATCAAGTTATACGGTTATTGATATATCATCTAGTATTTATGAGCATGAGTGTGTTAGGTAACTTGATACAGCAAACGTGAAATACTGCAGTAAAATATTATTTGAAGTAATATGACGTAGACAAATAAATTATGTTAATAAAAAGGGATAATGCATACGTATTGAGTAAAATGATGTTTTTGTGATTACTCCGTATTCCGTATTTCCGCGGTTGAACCGGGATGGATTTGAGCGTATTTCAGTGTTATTTCATGAATATTAAAGTCCCTGCTAGGAATTCCGCTCGGCTTCCGCGTTAGCTCCACATTTTATTGCGGAGGTCTGCGGGGGGGAATTTGAATAAATATTCAGAATGCCGCTGAACTAGCAACAGGTCCGCCCCGCTTAGTATACCTCCCAGAGAGCACTTTAATTTTTTTAAACTCTGAAATTCCCGAGCGTAAATCAATGTGTATAGGTTATTTATCGCGTGTAATGAAAATGGCGCGAGGACCCGGGCGCCATCCGGCGATTTTCGTCCCAACTTAAATTAACGACAATTTTTATTAAAGTTCAAATAAAGGACAGCGGGAAAGTTCTCCCGCGTCTCGGTTTGTTGTAGAAATTATATGAACTGCTGAGAAAGACTTCCCGAGAGTGGGGAGTAAG
This sequence comes from Agrypnia vestita, assembly GCA_016648135.1. NCBI lineage: Eukaryota > Metazoa > Arthropoda > Insecta > Trichoptera > Phryganeidae > Agrypnia > Agrypnia vestita. The sequence goes on along the minus strand of JADDOH010009526.1, from coordinate 79,057 downwards.
GCTAAGGGTGTAACAATGAATTCTCTGAGTCGGTAACGTTACATTTAAACTTACCAAGGCGTCTTTTTTCCTCTCCTCGGCCCTACCCAGAAGTTGTCTTTGTGTGTCTGCATTCATTTACTTCATTATTTTGCGAGTGTATTTTTATCTTCTTTCTTTTTCTTTTTCGCTAGATCTTTCCCCTCAATCGAGTAAGTTTTTGAGGCACTCATTGTGGATAAACTGTGTCTCTTTGGCCCCTTCGATAGATTATTTAGATCTTTCCAGCACCACATCTTGAATGCTGCCAACGTATTATCTAAGGTCCAGATTTCGTTCGTAAATTTCTCTGCTCCAGATGTAGGTTTTGACGAATTGCTTTTTACTCCCTTTCTTTTAACTCGTAGCGTCTGCTTGCTTGCTTGTCTGTCAAAAAAACATTGGATCGATTTTCAACCCTTTTTCCGTGATTCAATCGAGCTGAAACTTTGCAAACAGACTCGTGACGATGATAAAAATGATCCAACAAATTTTCGTTAAAAAATGATAATCATAGTGTAATTTTGGATTTTTCGAAATTTTTTATTACTCGCTTTCGTAGTGTCGCCTGACACGAGCCCAACGCGTAGGTTAAGCGCCAAACCTGTTTCCACTAGTAAATGAGAAAAGGAGTATAATAAAAACTTGTTTTTTATGGGTTAGTTTTTTTAATTTTCTGTTTAAGAGTATCCGTGATTTCAGTTTGATTTTCCAATGCTTATCTGTCTTTTTTTTTACATCTAACTAAATATAACATATTGACGGTCCCTATGTATGTACTGTTGAATCTGAAAGATTGTTTTTTTACTATTTTAAACTATCAAATCAAATTTGCTGATATTTTCAGAACATGTTAAAATTAACTTTTAAAAGAAAATTTAACTTTACTTTTAACATTGTCCAACATTGATTAAAATGAACAGTTAAGGATAGGGTAGCAAAACGAAAATCGAATTTTTGCAGATTCGGCATATATCAACGCGCCGAGCCACATCTCGCTTCTGATCCGCGAGTTATTGACCGGAAAAAAAATCCTGTCTGTTCACATCCGCCTTACGCCTCGGATTCAGCATCATGCGACTTCTGGGTCTTCCCGTAAATAAGAACCGTGATGAATGGATGTCAAAGCCACGACACAGAAACTGAAGGCCTTTCCGAAAGAAGCCTTCTAGAAATGCTTCCGATCATGGAGCTACCCTTGGATAAATTGCATCGCCAGCCAAGGAAAATACTTTGAAGAAAATAAAGTCAAATTTATCATAAAAAATTTTCTTCTTCTTCTTCTTCTTCTTTTTCTTTTTTGTAGATCTGTGCTACAGAAAACTACGCCTCCTGGAATGACGATTCCCGATAGGCGTCGTTCAGAGGGGATTTCATTCGCTGCTATATGCACGAGTGTGTCACTGTCTATTCTGGGTACGTGATCCCACCAGAATCTCCTTTTGGATCTACTCTAACGTGCTATGTCCTCTATTTTGAAAATTTTCCTTATGTTTTTATTTCGGACACGGTCACGTAGCGTTTTTTCAGTAATGGATCTCAGCACCATCATTTTAGTTGTTTTGAGTCTTTTAGTGCGGACAGTGTCAGCCCTTGTTTCTATAGCGTATGTCATAATAGGTCGCATGCATGTCTTGTATATTTTTGTTTTTCTGTATGTGTATTTTTTTGATCGTATGTGTAATGAAATTCTTTATTTACATTACACAAGAATACGCCAGATATATTATTTCAATTTTTAACTCTTTCTTAAAACAGTTTTTTATAGTTCACGGTTCGTGGTTCCAAATCCAGTACTGTGGTCTTTGAAAAATTTGAACATTCTCATAATATTCTGAATATGATTATTTATTGTTTTCCGGTCGAGTCTTTGGACCCCCGACCCTACTAGCACAAGGGGATGAGACGATGGTGATTGTTCCCTTTAGCATGTGTGCACTTTTGATATAACTTAAATTATCAAGATTTATGACGATAACTTTTTCGGCAGCGGTCAAGAAGTTCGGCACCTCCTGTTGATGAATGTGATCCTCGACTCTCCGGGGAGCCCTGAAGGGGTTTTCGGGGCGCAGATGCCTGCCGAGACGTTGATCCGCCTTAGGAACCAAACTGTTCCATAATGGCCAATTTTATCGCCGTTTTGAAGAAGACATCATAAAATTGGGAAGAAAATACTCCAGTGTTAAAATATTTAATAAAAAATAAACTAATATCAATAGCCATGACCAAATATCAATAGCTATGGAGATATGCGACATCAAAGTTTGCATCTTTTTTCAATATTTCTGACTCAGGTCGTACTTTTGACACCTTTCGGAACTTTGATATTTGTCAATAAATCTCTCTCTGATACGTACATTTTAAATTTGAAATTAATACAAACAGTTATATTAAACTCAGATATCCAATGTCGGGAAATAAAGCACTACGTAACATTGTTAAAAGTTCTTCTAAATATACTCCCAACATCTCGCTTAACTTTATGTGCTGATTTTCATGGTCTTGGTCAATTGTTAGAGGAGATTTAAGAAGTATTCTTGTGCATAACATAATAACAATAACCAGGTAAAATACTACTAACTTCTACTGTTGCTCATGTTATTACTTAATATTATACTACCCTTTTTTATTGTATGTTAAAGTATATTTTAAAAAGTCCACATTACAAGTAAATTACATGAAAAAACTTGAAATTAATTTAGCATAATTAATTACCAAAGGATGTCACTGGACACGAGTTAAACTATAGTACTGCTCTTAATTTTATAGTTAGTGAATATCTCCGCAATATTACACGATCATTGTACTGTTCCTTAATTCACACTAATTAAAGCTATTTCTATTGCTTTGATCACGTTCTAGTTAACTCCGTTCAATGTTCGTTCGTAAATACTTCTTTCCCCAGTATTCCTTTATTCACCTTCGTTGGGATCACTGCTGGTCGCACTGTGCTCGCTAGGTGGGAAGTATCGCGCGTTGTAAATCACCGTCACGAAACACTGGTCACACTCGTTCTATCGCTAAGATGTCACACACTTAATGTTACGAAATGATTTGCTTGACCCCGCGTTGCGTGATGCCTTTTACAGGTAAATTCCCTCGGGAGATTTATTCTAGAGCGTTCTAGATGATTCCGAAGTAATTTTTTAGTGTGTAATGGAATGTATTACTAACGGTCACGGATGACTGCCCCTGCGTTGCGTGACGCCGATATATTGTTGTCAGTTTACAGTAGGGTTGCTATCTCGTTTCAGTATAAATTCACAAGGAATATTATGTACGAGATTGCAGTGTGAAAATTAATGTAAAATTCAAATAAACATTATCGCTGCCAGATATACACACAACTACAACACCCGCATAAAAGGCCGTACAGCGTTGAACGTTCGGCCTACCACCGTACCGGTCTAAATTGCTTTATGCATTCCATCAGGAAACCCTTTGAAACCCTCCATTCAATTGCAGCGTGGGGTACAAAGCATATTTAACAGTTTTGTTAGAACGCAACCCCAACAACGGGAAATGCAACGATAACACGCGCGCAGTGTTCCAGGTGCGGCGGCATGCCCACGGGGAGTAGACGCTGGTACAATCCACTCCGCGGTGACGTCATCCCGCGGGAGAATCATGAACCTGATGGGACGGATGTTCACAAACAAGTACTGTAAATACATATTGTCATTAGAGTCTAAAATAATAGGAACAACGCATAATCGAAGTCTTTCGAACAATCTAGCAGATAACAGAATGTTAGTAAACAACCAATTAATTTCACACTTAGACAAGACTTGGACAGTCCGCATGACCTACAGAGAAGGATGTCACATGTTTAAATAAATTATGGATAACTCACCGAGACGAAGCTATTTACATGGGGGAGTACCTATGTGTGGAAGTTTTTATGGCATTTACAGGGCAAATAACCTGTCATCGGCTGACTTAAGTATCGACCACACATCTATCAAATATGTGTTCTTAAAAATTTGATCATACTTACCCAAAAATTTTATAAATATAAACTTAAATGGAGTAAAAAATTTCATTATTAGCAGTAAAACTTAAACATGTTAAGGATAATACAATGAAAGAGAATAAAAAATTTAAACAAAAGAAAAAAAGACACAATTGAAAGAATTCTTTAGTCAAAATTTAGTCAAAATTTCTTAATCTTGTTTGGCTGCACTCGAACAAATCAATATCCAATAATCTTATCAATTTATTGAATTTAAGTATCAATTTATTATTAAGCCCACATAAAGATGACAAAGAGTTGGAGACGAGTACTAATGGAGGCTAAGGCTCGATTTGAGATGTAAAGCAATTGACGAAGAAGAAGAAGAGGTAACGTAGTTTATTTTTTCACTCAATAAATTTTCCAAATACCAAGCTAGTTTTTCTTTACACACAAATTCTGAACACAACGTGAAGGCACATTCCAGAAGAGTAACGCTAGTGCCTTAATAATCCTTTATCCAAAAGCAAATTTTTAGGGTTGAAATATATAAAACAAATTAGTAGCTGCAAGAACACGTACACCGCGTATTAAATATTAAATTAAAGCGTGCATTGAATCATATTGAAGCAGAATTTTCTCGACGTTCGCAAAGGTCCGAAATGTTTCGGGATGTGAGGGTTTTAGGTGAGGGGAGGAATTCTGCGTGGAAACCGCTAGAATCATTTGGAAATCAAAGCGGTGGCGGGAATTCTGACAGTTCTAAGCCACAGAACATTCGAGACCATCCAAAGAGGACTATTTTAACCCTAAACGAGCGGCTAGTGGCTTAGTCGCACTCCGGGCTTCGGTTTACCTAAAGGTGCGACTACCGACAATGTTTGGTTTTTGACAAAAGAAGCGTTCGGGAGGATTTTAAAAAATCAGCGGTATATATTATATTCAACTGTTCAACTGTTAAAACGTTTTCGAGATATTTCTCATTGTCAATAACACGTTTATAACTTAATGTTAATTATTATTCAAATATAAATACTAGTGTAGCTATTATTCTACTGATGAGATAATGATATGTTTAGAAGCTCTTTATGTTTATATAAACGTGTGCTTTTCCCACACAACACTAATAAACAGTAATGGCGAGATCCTCTTCCCCGGGAGATCCCCCCTCTGCCCTCAGCCGCAACTGGGGGATGAATGAACATAATAGGGAAAATAAATCGCTGCCTCCACGAAACAATACGAGGAAGAAAAGATCCCCGAAAGATGTAACCGAGAGGAATTTTCTTATAAGCGAATGAAAAATAAGTGCCGCTTTCGGGAAGCTTTTAACCATTTTCCTTCCTTCCTCTCTGGAGGAAGGATGGAGTGACTGGATTGTTCGTGCTGAAGCCGAGTCTAAAGCGGCGGATTTTCACTGGCTTACTCGACAGCCGGGTTGTACTTACAGTGTCATCTCTTGATCAATGGTGTACTATTAGAAATTATTATTATGAAACCTTATTTCTCAAACTCATACACAACATCCATTTTCTAAACGATGACATGAACCTGTAGATCCATTAAATCAATCATTCATTAAATACTAATCGCACTACATTTAAACATAAAATACACAATACACATAAATGTACACGTAAAATATAATTAATTGCAAAAATACATGTTACTAGAGCGTGCTGAAGACACTTGTAATTGGGATACTGGGCATAGTCTTCACTATAATGTTTTTTTTTTTTTTTTTTTTTTTTTTTTTTTTTTTTTTTTTAAAAAAATAGAGATGTGAACACGGAAATACGTGTCACATCAATATTCTTACTATTTTCAAACTAAGCTAAGCGCTTGTACTATGAAAATAGGACTAACTTGCTAGTCTGGAGTGAGGATCGAACCCGCAACCTTTGGATCACGAGGCCAGTGTCCTAACCACAAGACCAACAAGCTACTCGAATACTATTATCAGAGTATCATGTACCTATTATCCTCTTAGTGTCTCTAATAAATAAAAATTAAAAAATGCTCTATTATTCTTCATATTTATCCTTGCTTTGTTTGGGGTCTGGTATTCTAATCAAAGTCACATCCGAATCTTTAAAGTGATGGAAGCTGCTCGTGTTATCGTCCTGATCTTTTCTAATCGATATCGATACTGTAATTATATGATCATCTTTAATTTTATGTAATTTAAGTTCATATATGATTTCGGGAAATTGACAAATTTTGAGGTTTTTGCTATAATTCTTTATTAATCTTTTGCTTTAAGCTCGTCCAACGCTCTGTAGAGTATTATTAGCCTGTTTTATAAATTGTATGATGAACACTATCTCTCAGTGAACAGATGAATGAATGAGGTACGTAATCCGAATATATGATTCACACACTTAATTCTAAATCACGATATTCACGAATAATAGTGATGCGTATTTTGGATTATATTTACTTATTTTTCTCCATCTTGATACATGACATAGGAAATGGAGCCGCTCATCGAGATGAGTAGCTGACAATATAGTGGGAAAAATAATAATGATATAAAACAAAATATTACATAACTATAAAGTTAATAAATTAATTGAGGATATTAATATAAAATTTGGATAATAAAAACAGTAGATATTATATAATACAAAATCAATAGTGAAAATAAAATTATATGTAAAGAATCGTATGTATGGATAGTAACAACATGTAAATATGATTGATTATCAAAGCAATAGCACAGTTAAAATGTATATACATATATAAAGAAATTAAATGAATGTTCGCGTATATTAAATAGTGAAGAATAAAAAGTAACCCATAAAAACCAAGTTTTTATTATGCTCCCTTTCTTTGTAAAATATAACAACAATTAAAAATGAATTAAAACATATAATATAACACTAAACTTACAGTAATTTAATATCATTCTAAAATGTCAGATGTTTTGAGCTTTGATAAGACACTTCATGCTTTGAAGATTAAATTCTAAAAACATTTGTCAGTCAATTTAGATTTTCGACATTCGTAGTGAAGTACCTATTATGCATACCGATGGAGTAATTCAAATTTAGAAAATATTCCGCGACGTTATCGGGCTCCCGTAATCAAACTTTTCGAATGATTCCAATTTGAAAAAACCAATAAAATTTCTAAGAATCCGAAATTATACTCTAATTATTATTTTTTTTTAACGAAAATTTGATAGATCTTCTTGATCGTCGCCACGAGTCTACTTGCCAAGTTTCAGATCGATTGGATCACGAGAAAAAACATAAATATTTTTTAAATTTAATAATACTTTTTTTTTAAAGTGAGAGAGTATTGGAACTCTTAATGCTTTCGGGAATAACATTGAAGAACAAAGGAGTCTTGTAAAAAACTTATTTTAATTATAAAAATATGGTACTGTATCACTCTAGATAAAGATATATTGTACTGATACGTTCTCCATATTTATGGTGTAAATTCATATTTAAAAAGCGTGTGGACTCAAGAAGATAGAAGAAGTAATAATAACCTGATTCATCTTAAAGAGAGACGCGTTACTTTATAAAAATAAACATAAAGTGTTTTAAGATGTTTATTGTGCTTTTGAGTTTCGCAATTTAAAACCCCCGGTGTATTATCCGGCGCTGGAGGAACCGCAAGATGAATGGGGCTGCCTTTCCGAGGTAGATTTGGTGAAGGATTGTGGCGGAGTTGGGGAGCTGGGGGCGGTGGGGGCGAGGAGATACACGTCTGATAGGGCGGAGTTTGCCTTATTAGCGAAATCCTCAGGCTGCATGATGGTACGGATGTTCCGACGTTTTTACGGATTCGTCGTTTAAATATTTAAATAATTTTTATTTATTTATGTAAAAAAATCAATTATTCTTGTTGCACGTTTTGACAGATTTTGTAGAAGATTTTTGCCATAAATATAATTCAATGTAATCGTTCATTAGCTTAATCGCTTTAAGATAAACTTCAATGCACTTCGTTTCATTGTTAACAGAATACCACGAAATTATCCTCCGCTTGAATGATTATCTTTCATACTTATAATATAAATAAAGGATATCTCACAGCTTATAGCAAAAATTTCAAGAGAGTTTTTTTTATTCAATTTCGAATAGAGAATAATTTTTAAAATTTGGGAGAAATATTGACACTTGCGGAGGTAAGCGACGTCAAAGTTCGACACGTCGTAGAAAAGCCCGATGATTAATTATTACTGAAAAAAAATATTTTTTTAAATTTTTGTAATTTTATTTGACCTGTATTAAAGAAAATATTGTTAATTTTAGTTACTATATTAATAGTTAAACATTTTACAAAAAAAGGGTGAGAAATATTGAAAATACAAAGCAAACTTTGATGATGCTTATTTTCTCTCTACATTTTCTATCGAAAATTGAATGAAGAAGATTCCCTAAATTTTTGTTACTATTCGTTTTAGATTACAGTCATTTTTTCTGAAAAATTGATCTTAAACAATATCTCAGTTTAGTTTATTAGCCAGCCTGATGTGCCTGCCTATTTTCAAAGTGGCGGCAGCTTTTTTGTGCTAAAAATTCTGAACTACAATGGCAATGATCCTAGAAAAAAAAAGTAAAAAACGCCAGAGTACATATAAACCGAGAAACATCCCTTACTTTAAACTATCTCCTTACTTTTAAAATCTACCTTATTTTTGCGAACAGTACTGGAAGAAATTTTAACTTTTCTATTAATAAATTATTGAAGATCTATTCACAAGGTTTCACAAATATTTATCTTTACTCCAGCATCTCTAGCACCGGCACTGTGTGATGATAAAAAAACATTAATATAAACTTTTATAGTCAAAAGAACATGACATTCAATTTACAGCTGTTTTTTCCCTTAATCGTAATAATTTATCAGCGTTTTTCATACTACGAGCTCTCGCACAAAGGGAAACTTCTTACGAAATAACGACTTATTTGATTTATTTTTGTCTATTGTTTGAACAATTTTTTGTTCGTAAAGTGTTTTCTCTCTTACGTATTAGGTGAATATAGTTATTTCACAGCTTTGGTTATTCTGTTATTTTGCGATTCTTTTTTATATGAAAATGAAACGAGAAAAATTTATATCAAAGGAAATAATAAATTAGATAACACTTTTTGCGTAATTCTTCATGTAAATTTTTTTAAAAGATGTTAATAAAATTCTATGAATAAGTTAAATAAAAAATGTATGTAGAGAAAAAATAAAGAGGGAATATATATCTTTTTTTTACTATACAAAAATACAAAAATTACTCTCATTTTCAGTTTGCAATGATATTTCTATACAAAAAAAGTGTTAACAGAATGTTAGTTAAATTTATATAAACTACTACCAGATTTTAGATGTACCCGTTTCGAGACGTACCCGTCTCGTCGTCAGGAGCAACACTGCACTACTATGTTCATAACAATTTACACCACAACCATAGTAATGTTAACTTTTCACCAATATTTATCACATGTGTGTTAATCTTGTCAAGGACAAGCATGCACTAACTAGCCTACCGAAAAATCAGGAATCTAAATATTAAAAATTTTAATAAATTAAGCGTTGTTTCATTTGCAGAGTGAAAGTTCATGATCAACACAATAATTTATACACAACGTTTACTTTCTATTTGTCGGCCATATTGATTTACAATTAGTTATAATATTGCATGTGAAGATGATGGTTGTGTCCATCGAAAGCGCATAGGCTTCTATAACTCAAATAAGTGGAATAAATGGTTGTGTATAAATTACTGTGTAATAAAAATTTTAATAATAAAGGAGTGTTCTTTTCGATATTAAAGGAGGGAAATGGATCAACTAATTTTCAATCATGCATATCTAAAGCAGATCCGCTTAAATGTATAGTTCTACAAAATTCCGCTACTGCAGTTTATTGGAGTCACTTGAAATTACCACTAGCCAGTAGTCAATCGATCTTTGATCATGAAAAAGGTTATCCGATGTTTTAGCATCCAAATGATACAAAACTTACGTAAATTTTAAGGGAACCTTTCATTTCATATTTATATTTTATTCTAAAGAGTGTTTTTTGAGAATTTATTAAGTCGTGTGTGGTATGCCATTTCTCTATGTTTAAAAAGAAATTTTATTTTAACGTTGCATAAAGAGTTTAATTGATTTTAAAATTCGTATAACACCGCAAACTCGTCACGGGAGTATTATATTTTATAAATTATAATTAGAACTTTATTTTCGAGTACTTCATTATCAATTTTTTAATGCAAGGGATAATGAACATGAAAAGATTGTTCTTTTACATTTTTATCTATTTAGGGACCGTGCAGCGATAGCCTACAATATTTTTCTACCTTGAAATAGTACGTTTTATCGTAATACAAGCAATGCAAAGAAATTGATCAAGATAGAATATATAAAAAAAAATTCAAAATAAGGCAGTCCTTTACAAGACAAATATATTTTCCTTTCAATACTATTGCGTTCGAGTATCTTACAGAGATGTAAGAAACGAGAGAGCAGATTATCCGGGGAAGATTGTGGTAATGAGCTCACCCCCGAGGGAGTCTTCCATACATAATTCAGGACTCCGAGCGTCCGCGGGGGATGAAAGAAATCACTCCTCCCGATCCTTGTAATAAATCCTGTTGTGTATTGTCGGCCAGGTGAGACCGGGACGTCACACCATCCTTTTAGTATCGGAATCTCGGCGAAACATAACAATTTTATTGTCTCGCGAACGAAATTCTCAAAGAAAGGGGATGTTTTTTCTGGCACTCCCCCTCTACCGAGACGCTGTTAGCGGAGATGATAAAAAGGCCCCCGTAATATTTCTTAGGTGGGTGGTACACATTCGCAAGTGGGAAGTAAAGTGTGGATGTACTGAAATATCGCAACAGTATAAGCTTTTAAGCGCAACACTCATAAAAGTTTAATTTTCGGCAAGCTTTCACGTAATATTTTTTACGATTATTTATGAAATAGTGACAAAACGAATGATAAGGAACCGTTCTTAAACAGAAAATAACTTAATAATGATGTTCCCTTATTTTGACCATCCCACCTCTACTTCTTCCAAGTCTTTGACACTATCTCCATTCAACAATACTTAATAACAGTACCTACTTATACATTGTAATTGGTATTAATAAACACGAAGCTTTCGACACGGTATTGCTAGCCAATACTTAACACAACACTGACAACGTTTTCACCCTGCTTTCGACACGGTGTTGCAAGTCGATACTTAACCACAATACCAACACTCACAACAATACATCAGCCCTGATAGACTCTGCAATGGGATCCGAAACGTCGGCCGAAAAGGTCGTAAAAACACGGCGTAATATCCCAGAAGACACAAACCAGAAGGTATTAATAACGTTTGTAAATGACAAGGTCATATCGAAACCGGTATCGAATTTGTATAAAATATAATATTTATAATATTTATTTGGTGGTTTTCATTACTTTTAACCACTCGCTTGCCCCGTATCTTAACAAACATAGTCAGGATTTCCCCGTTTATGGCCGGCCGCGCAATACGTAATCAAGAACTTACCATAATGACATAATTTTCTATGTAAGTGTACAAAGATAATAATTATTTGCCATAGATGAATAAACAAACATCATAAACAAATTTTATATAAGCAAGTTTTGTTTATTTTTATCGTGGGTGTCGTCCACATTTTTTGACATCACTGCTTTAAGGAATTCACGTGGAAGTCCAGTATTTTGCACCGGTACAAGAGAGTGGTTAGGAAAAGATAAAATTTTCAACTCAACGATAAGAAACATAAAACAAACAATATCTACACAACCGCACCCAAACTAATTCGTACAATTTATCTTCCCTTCTACTCCCGTCCCACATTCCCCTCCACCCTCTCCACTCGCTGTTAAAATAATTATAAAAAAATATTTTACTACGTCACACTTGTTCTAATTGAATGACCATATTCTAATAAACTATGCTCTAACAAATTACTATATTCAGTGGAAAATTTGTAATTGGCATAATTTTAAAACCATTATTTTATATTTATAAATATGTTAAAATGCTGTTAATTTTCCCAAAAAAAAAAAATTAATTAAATAAAACGTACATTTGCTTCACGCAGAGCCGGAAACTCAGTGGCATCTATCGACACAATCTTCACATCACCAGGATTTCCAGATTTTACAAACAGGCCTTAACAAACCAGCCGCACGTTTCGCTGGACATTGACCAATCTCTTCTCTTCGTTCTTCGTCCAGACTACAGCTTCACTCACTACAGCAAGCTTAACTTCGCACTTCATTTAAATTAATATATAACTTAAGTTATAACTATAACTCTATATAACTTAGGTGTTTGTGAATAATATTGTAATCCGTACTCGATGGTTTGGTAATCAAACTAACTATTTGTATTTATTTCGAGCACACATATCAAACTCTGATTCCTGTATTCACTGTAAGTCATGGGGAAACATCCCAGATAATTTAAGGGGTACTAAAATATTATTTTATAGTAGAGTTATTTAGTTTTTAAGAATCATAGATGGATAACACAAAACACTACATATAAAAAAATAAAATGACATCTTCATATACATCTTATACCAATATGAGATAAAAGGTAAGGTTCGTATAGGTCCGAATCATTGTTTCGCCCTCAACCCTCACTCATCTTCTAATTTCTACAACTGACCTTGAAACTTCCTTGAATATTTTGGCCGCCTTGCTTTGCTCTGGATTCTCCAAGTACTGTTTACTCCATCGATAGAAGAAATCATCACACTCACCTGTAAAATAGAAATAGTTTAATATTTCTTATATTTTTAATATTTAAAGTATTAACTTTGTGGTTAATACATTATAAAACGTTAAGACATGTGGTTAATACATTATAATACGTTAAGACATTATAAAAAAGAAATAGTTAAATTTGTACTACCAGATTTTATACGGGTTTCGAGACGTACCCGTCTCTTCGTCAGGACCAACACTACACTACTATGTTCACAACACCACAACCATAATACTGTTAAATTTTCACCAATATTTATCACATGCCTGTTAATCTTGTCGAGGACAATGCAACAATTGTCAAGGACATGCTTGTCCTTGACAATATTGTGTTGTGATATATAGTGTTGTGAACATGGTAGTGTAGAGTTGTTCCTGATGAAGAGACGGGTACGTCTAAATCTAATATAAATCTCAAATACACAGGTAAAATACTTTAAAAGAGGCCACTACTAAAAGGCTGGAGGCATTTGACATGTCACTATACCAGTGATTGCTAATAACCTCACGTAATAAATACTCTGTTTTAATTACGATAATTACTTCTTCTCCAACTTTCTTTAGACGTAAGAGTCTGTTTGTGCAAGAGTTTCCTCTTGTGATGTTATTCCAACTATCTCTCCATCGCTTTGGTGGTCTCCCTGGTAGACGTTTAGTACGCCATGCAGAGCTATGTACGGAATTCTTGTTGTGTTCATTCTCTGTACGTGTTGGTACTAGTATCGTTAACTCTGTCGCCTCCATCTGACCGCATCTTATACCTCGCAGACTTCGAATTCCAGTATTCCTCACGTGATCACATAATTACTTGCGCTATGAAAATAGGACTTACTTGCCAGCCTCTTAGAATGAGGTTTGAACCCCCTACCACTACATAACAAAATGGTTTGGTTTTGGTTTTTATATCAATGACGAAATGAAAAAAAAAATGCGTACAACAAAAAATCATAGTATGCATAATATTGTTACCTTGGGGATATTTTGCGGCCCAATAAATATGCCAATCGACTCAATTTGTGTCTAGACTTATAGATTAATAACCTTGCCAGAGACACGCCATGATGTTTTGGGTGATTCAGGTTCACCAACACCGAAACACGATTGTGGCTGACGCAGCGGACGCACTCACCAATATTTATGAGCTCTGTGATGAAGAACCGGTCCAAGTCCGACAAATTCCATTCGTTCACAAGTATAAACACGTTCCCCGCCACATCGTCGTTCAAACAGTTAACTCCATCGGGCGCAACCGATTTGACAGGCACCTTATCGGACTTTTTCACTTCTAGAAAGCGAAGAAGTCTGTCCTTACTGATAGTATCCATAAAATGTTTTGCTTTTGTTGACGCAAAGACGATTTATACGCTGAACATGGAGATTTATTCTGGGAAACAGTTTTAATGTCTTTCCTATGACGGAAGTAAGCCGAGAGAACGATTAAGATCTGGTTGTATATCACCTATGAAATTTTCAAATTTATTCTTTTAGAATTTTTTGAATGAAGAATGTATTATTTTTTGCAACGAACTTCATTACTCCCTTTATTTTACCTCGTGGCGTCTGGTCGTCTGTCTGTCTGACGAAAAAACTTTGGATCGATTTTTAACCCTTTTTCCGTGATCCAATCGAGCTGAAACATTGCAAGCACTCGTGGCGACAGTCAAAATGATCTTTCAAATTTTCGTTAAAAAAAAATTATACTATAATTATGAATTTTTAGAAATTTTAATGGTTTTTTAAAATTGGAAACAATACAAATGTTTGATTACTACCAACAGCGGCCTGATGACATCACGGAATATTTAAAATTTGAATTACTCCGTCGGTATACATAATAGGTACTTCACTACGAATTTTGAAAATTTATGACAATTGGTTCACAGATGACAGCAAAATTCACAAATCACAAATCTATCAAAATCTTGATTAAATTGACTGACAAATGTTTTTAGAATTTAATCTTCAAAGCATGAAGTGTCTTTTCAAAGCTCAAAACATCTGACATTTTAGAAATATATTAAATTCTTGTAAGTTTAGTGTTATGTTAGATATATGTTTTATTTCGTCTTTAATTGTTGTTTTATTTTACAAAGAAAAGGAGGATAGTAAAAACTTGGTTTTTACGGGTTAGGTTTTTTTCCTTAAAATATCTCCACAAAGGTTACTTTTAGAATACTCAAATTAAGATTAATGGGTATTAATTACGATTAATCTACCTGCGCTTGTCAGGCGCATCACGCTTAGACTCGCCGATTCAATAAGCTTTGAGAGCTAGCTCTAGGTGTCGCCAGGAGTCTTATTAGGTTTTTTCCGTATTTTTGACACGCCAAACCCAAAAGGTTTACCACTGCTGCCCTAAACCTTCACGAAAACACATTACATTGTGACACGTGAATAAGCTTAGAGATTCAAATGAAGAAAGGCTACACAGAATATTTTGAGTTTGTTCAAATCTTTCAGAACAGTGCTGGATTTATGTCACAGAGACATTATTAATCAATTAACGTATATTATAGATATCTCACAGAGACGAAACTGTATTTCTTATGGGAAAGTAGGTATAGAAGTCATTTGGGTGTACAAAGGACTTATGACCTATCTTATGGTTGGCTTAAGTGATCACTTTACACAATGTAACATTCGCCATTTCCACCAATGATAGAATATACCATGCTTATTCATTTTTTGGAAGTTGTATATATGTTCAAATTGCGTGGAAGCTTTCACATATGAGTTGTAACCGCCTTTCCATGCGGCCTGTACAAAGCCATATTCTATCATGGGTGGAAATGGTGAATGTTACATTGTGTAAAGTGATCACTTAAGCCAACCATAAGACAGGTCATAAGTCCTATGTACACCCAAATGACTTCTATACCTACTTTCCCATAAGAAATACAGTTTCGTCTCAGTGAGATATCTATAATATACGTTAAAGGCTGCACATTTCAGACATCCGAATACGCTCGCCTCAATTTATTGAAACCCAGATGCGCCTCTGTCCGTTGGCATTGTTTGAACCGCAGAGTAAGCCCCGACAGATTCCTCTCGCTGGAGTGAGACCTTCAGTCCTGAGGCCGAAGTGAGCATGTTTCCTGGTCGCAGTTGGGGATTACGACCGCATGCCTCTGAGCCGTCGCGCTGTGATGCAGAATGCAGAGTAAGCTGTGCAAGGCTTTGGAATCTGCAAAAAATGCCACACGGGATCTCTGTTCCTAAAACGAGTTAAATTTACTTAAGCATGACAGTCAGCGATGTTTAGTAATGATTTGATTGTATTCTAATAGCTCACAAGATTTTTTATATTAAAAATATATCATAAAATATACGTACGAATTTATAAAAAGTAAACAAGCCTATAAGAGTACGTATATACTGTATTACAAGTTTAAAAAATCTTTACAAGAGTGACAGACAGCGGGAAACAAAGTTAACGGTGCACTAAATGCATTTATGGCCAATAAGAGACTAGCGGTACATAATGGCGTTCTAGTGCCAACCCTGATGTATGGAAGTGAAGCCTGGAATTGGCAAAACAGGAATGAAAGTAGATTGAATGCGGTGGAATTCCAGACGCTTGCGTGAAAAATCTTTGGTCGATAGAGTGAGGAATGAACAAATTAGAAGTAAATGCAATGCAATAGTTTGGTAGATAGAATATAGAAAGGAGTGCTGAGATGGTTTGGTCATGTGGAACGTATGAACGACGAAAAGATGGTTAAGAAAATATATGAGACGAGTGTTGAAGGCAACAGGAGAAGAGGGCGTCCGCGAAAGACCTGGCACCATCAGGTACTACAAGTATTTGAGGATGGCCCTGTTAAAAGCCGCAACAACCGTAGAACTTGTATGAGAAGATGTATAAATGTGGCCGAAGCAAAAGTGGTGTGTCAGGATAGAAGAGTTTGGCGTTCAATCTTCTCTGCCTACCCCTGGGAGGAAACGGCGTGGTGATTAGTTAGTTAGTTAGTTGTATAAGATGGACAGTCATACAAATGTGTACAAATACTACGTATTAGAATGCGTCCGTCCTAACGAAGATACGGTGGTATCAAAACCGATAGACGTAATGTTGTAATACTCCAAGTGGTTTTTACAAAGTTTTTAATTTATTAAAATTAATAAGGCATTATGCAGCCGTGTTCTAAACCTATATAAATTCGCGAAATCGCGAATTTATATAGGTTTAGGTACCCGTATGTGGATTGAAATCATGGACACTCACTGGTACAATGCTGAAGTGACTTGAAGACTTCTAAACATTAGCTGAAGTGATAGGTTTACGAATGATCATGTAATGATCCGGATGCATGGTGAAAGAAAAAATTAATCCTTAAAACAATTAAAATCCGGAAATTATAATATTTTCGCTACATCATGAGACATCTAGAGAATTAAGGCAGTATTGCGAGCAGTGAATGTTATCGCTTAACCAGGATCGTTCTAAGAGCAAAGGCTCCCATATCGGTCCTACTCAATCATTTCTAGGTTGACATTTTTTAAAACTAACAAACTGGACAGTGCTGCACCGCACCGGTTGTATAAATCGTTGCGAAGCGGCACGGCCGCTAGAACAAAGCCGTTCACTGTCCCCACCTTAAGATAAGTCTTTATTTAAAAGAAAAAATACATAAATATATTATCATTATACATAAAGAAAATAATAATATACAAAAGAAAAATACAATTAGAAACAAATTTAAAAGGATAGTGTAAAATACAAATAAAAACAGTTTACGTATTATAGAGTAATAAAATGAGCATAAAGTAAGAAAAAATATATAAGGAAAATTAAAAAAAAAAAAACAAAAACTTGCAATAAATAAAAGACGTGAAAATAACAAAATCAAATAAATACAATAAAGTGAGAAGATATAATGAAGAATATAATAATAAGAAATAATTATACTAATACTATAAAATAAAAGACGAAATTCCACGGCGGCGGCAGTAGATAGCTTCAAGTCGAAGACAGGACAAGCAAAATAAAAGTGAAACAAACCGCCTCCATCAAGGGGAAAATGAAATATTGCGAGCAGAAGAGGTCTTGGAAGATGAAAGACATTCAAGCTGAAAAACTTAAGGCAATGGTTCGAAGAATCCACTGTCTAACTATTTCGAGCTACTGCTAGCGAGATTATGATCGCCGTCATGTTTACTAACGTCCGATTATCGGACATTAGCGAAGAAGAAGCAATATAGCTCTAGCACAAACCTAGAGAAAGCCACTGGTAGCAATGTTATTAAATATTCATTAATTAAATTAAATTTAACTTAATACTCACCACAAAATATTTCTTTCCTTTATTTAATATGAATAAGTAACGTATGCGTTGTATCCTCCTGAGGAAGAGAACTTCGTTCCCCTAACATGAAGAGGTGTTTATTTATACTGAATAAAGAAAATAAATATTAAGTGTTGTTTACCAAGTTGTGTTTTATTTAATTATTAAATATGTCACCACAAAGTTATAAATCGTTCATTCAAGAAGTAAATATGCATTTTTCAACAGGTAATGCGACCCTGGATAATCGAGTCAACTGTATTTTCTGACAATTGGATAGTATACAGATAAGTTAGATTTGTTGCTTGATTTGTTTTACAAAACAAATTAAACCTTTACATGCATTGTACTCAATTCCAATAATAAAATGAACCTCCAATTCAAAGTCTCCCCGACAGACACGATGACGTCATAAAGCGTGTCACCAGGCCGCGGAAGGTAATTTATTCGTCTGTATTGTTGGGGTCTGGGCTCACTTTGACCTCAAACATTAGTAAGCCGGATCATATAAAAACTTTGTGTTTACCGGAGCAGGCTTTCATATTTACATTAGCGACCCCTGCCAGCCACCCCCGCTACCGAGCCCACCCTTAACCTCTTCGGTGGGGATTTTAAAATAATTCCACACCAGTTTGGGAATGAAATTATGATGATGATGAGAGGATGAACTCTGACGAAGTTACAGAAAGAAGGCAATTTAAAGACCTGGTTTTGGGGGACAACTTCTTTGTACCACATTATTCATGGCAAATACTTGACATTAAAAAAAATATCTATAAATTATATATTATCATCATCATCATAATCATTCTTGGCACTGCAACCTTTGGTGGGTCTTGGCCTCCTCAATAATTTTCCTCCACTCATCTCGGTCTAGTGCCAGCTCTCTTCAGTTTCGAAGCTCTCAGGCAGAAAAGTCTTTGAGGACGTTGTCACTCCATCTTAATTTTGGCCTTCCTAAGCTCCTTCGCCCTATTGGCCTTGAGTTCAGCAGGGACTTTGGTGCTTGATGCTCGGACATTCTCTCCCAGCCACCGAAGTTTTCCCAGTTTCATAAATTTTGTGACGTTTGGCTCCTTAAATAGAGTATAGTGCTCATTGTGCCTCTGCGCCAAAGTCTATTTTCTAAAACCGGTCCGAAGATACGCCTCAAAATTCCTTTCAAAAAATTATATATTATATCAGACATTAAAAGTATATTATTACAATAACAACTTCAACGATGTGAAAAACTATAAGATTTGAATGAATGTCTTTTTAATAAACATTACACTTTTGGAGGTTTTTGGTTGGGGATGGTGTATACAGTATTTAGAGGAGCTGATTTTTAGGGTCATGTGACGGGAAATCTCCAGTCATGAAACGCTTGATAACTTTATTCGCTCGATAAATCAATTACATGTTATACATACATAAGCACGATTTCAAAGACAATGATACATACACGATGGACTAGAGCCTCCGGCCCACGCTGGGGTTTACTGAGAGACTGACATGCCCGTATAGGGCGTTGGCTGGTTTATACATGTTTGGCGAACAAAGAACTTTCTATAAGTCTAGCTGTAAGTGTGTAGGTAATGCTGACAGTGCGATGTGATGCGATGCGATATATCGGGAGCTCGTGTACCCTGCTGTACCTTGATTTTGCTCACGCGGCATTCTTCGGCCACGTGTGTGTGTGTGGCCTAGATTATTGTTTTTTTATTTAATAATTGGAAACATTTATTTTCAGAGTACGATGATCAATAATTATATTATATATTTAACTCGAGAGAATTTCAGGATTTTTTTCTATTTGTCAATTGATGTAGCCGTACCCATTGATGAGATTTTATGATATTTTGACTCAAAAATATCTCTTAGACAAGGATTATCCTCCCACAAAACTCTTTAGATCTCCCGTAATCTATCGTGTATACTCATCTCAATCTCAGACATTCGTCATCTCACGACCCACCTCAAGCGTCAAACAACACGTCAATCATAAAATTTCAGTCTATTGATGTTCTTTTACATCAACTGAGTACGTTTGAATGAGTTTCTATTCATTTGTATATATATTATATTATATTATATATATTATATGATATCATATTCTATTTGTTCTACTATTCAAAATAAATTAGTTGTGAATACAATTTTGGCTGAATTTTATGAGAAACTGACATGGATAAAATGTCGTGCACATGATTTTGATTTTATATCTTCGTTTCAATCTCTAGCTCTTATCTCAGATCAAAATCTCAGTAGGTACATGGTTCATAGATTTATTTCATTTTTTGTACATGGACCATTATTTTTAATATTATTTTTGAAGGCACTTGTTTGGAAAATCTTTGGTCGAGTGAGAAATGAACAATGAATGTAATTCTGGCTGTAGTGCGGTAAATAGAATAAAAAAAGGAGTGCTGAGATGTTTAGTCATGTTTAACGTATGAACGAGGAATGGATGGTTAAGAAGATATATGAGGCGAGTTTTGAAGGCAACAGGAATATAGGGCGTTCGCGAAAGACCTGGCACGATCAGATACTACAATTATTTGAGGATGGTCCTGTTAAAAGCCTCAACAATCGTAGAACTTGTATGAGAAGATGTACGAACTTGTATGCAAGATGTGGCCGAAGCAAAAGTGGTGTGCCAGGATAGAAGAGTGTGGCGTTCAATGCTCTCTGCCTACCCCTGCGGAGATGCGGCGTGATGGTTAGTTAGTTACTTCATTTTTGTAATTATTACGATAAATAGAATATGATAAAGTTTAACCAAAGTGCGCGGTTATCGTAACTTTAAAGAGAATTAGATTTAATATTATTTTTAAGTACTTTGGTTTTGTTTTACTTTAATAAAGTTAAGTTTTTGCGGGTATAAATACTTTATGCGTACAGAGCTGAAGAGAAATTATGAACGTAAATAAGTTCTAGATATGGAACAGAGAGAGATGGATACCGCAGACCATGTCTAGGAATAATTTGAACGAGCAACAAATGAAGGTATTCTTCTGGGACGAAAAATGAAATATACCTTCGATGCTGTTGCCTTCGACTGAAGAAGATTTGACACAACATTTTCATTCTATCGGGGGTAGGTATTGTGGTGGATTCCACCACACGGGCGGCATCTGGCGTTCGTGGGAAGCAATCGACCTACAGGCGGCGAGCGACAAGACCTTCATTCCTGTTCCGCTCGCTCGACCGCCAACACTACGAGACCCGAGTAACGCGTCGCGACTGTACGGATTGTTACATATTAGACATTTAAACTCGCGCGTACCAATATGCACTAATAAAACCGATCCGCGGTGCCGCGATCTCTTGCTACTAACATATTCAAGATTAACGCTTTGCCACTTATAATGTATCTTGATTGAAATAAACCCCTCGTGACTTGTACACGCTACATTCGGTTCTTCATTTAGTAAGAGTTAGAAACCCCGCGGCGATCCTGCTATCTGGACCCAGCTGCATCACCAAAACGTGAGTACCATCTGGTAATATACCCTAGACACACTTGTCAGCCTCAAAGTGCGAACGATATTGGGACCCCTGTGGCCTTGGAGTCGGGACCGCCTAGGCGCGGTACCGGAGTCTTCCCCCGGGTCAGGCCACAGCGACACTTATAGACATTCCCATAGTATCTAAATTAGCCACCGGAGGGTAGCTACGGCCAAGGTTTGCGAAGCATCACCGCGGTTTGTTTGTCAGGAGGGAGGTTCCTGAAACTACAAATTTCGCTTTCCTCGGAAGCCTCGTTTGTAGCGCTAAAAGCTTCTTTAGCGGGTCGCGCCAAGTCAGCGGGTGGGAAGTTGCATCCCCAAGAAGCAAAGACTCACCGCCGCATGCTATTAGAATCAATCATTTAAATAAGTATATTTAACATTAATTGATAAGGCAATTACTTTTTGGTGCGACATGGTTATTTAAATTTAAATTAAATTGAACTTTTTAATGCACACACGTTGAGTTAATTTAACACGACTATAGTTTTAATATAGTTCATTTTTTCACAAATGATCCCATAGATAGTACAAAAAACATTTTTATCAATCTATTAAATGATTCCAACTTAAATGGTGAACTTATTAAAGAAGTGGTTAACCAAAACTGCTACACTCGGTTCCTCATAATGGTTTGATAATGAACAGTTTGGAAACCGTCGAAATACAGAAGAACTTGAATTCTAAGAAAAAACTCATAAACAACATTAAATTCATACAGTATATTTATTTTTAAGGATTTGAAACACAAGAATAGAATAGTATATACATTTCAAAAAATGTTGACACAGTTGAGAAGAGGTATCAAAAATTATTTCTATGAAGAAATACACTTAATAGATTAATTTTTTAACAAAATTGGAAGTATAAATGTCACATATGTTTACACAATTCAAGCAAGGAAATGATGATATTAAATTGAAAATGTCTATTTGATTATCAATTAAAAAATGTTTATTTGACTGCTACTACTACATACAATACTCAATCAGCCATATTATGAAAAAAGCTGTGTTTATGTTTATGTTGATTTATATAGCGCCGTTTTTTGCGAAAGAGACGCTTCAAGGGCGCTTTACAGGTGCGACATCCCGAAAAAATGAGGTTTTAGGCTCTTCTTCAAGAGTTCCTGGTTCTCCGTATATAGCAACACTGGGAGCAGCTGATTCCAAATAGCTGAAAGCATGTTCCGCAAACTTGGTGGCTTCAGGTCTCCTTGGTACTACCAGCCCGCAGAGTGCCTCCGATTTAGCTGACCGCAGTGTGAGCCGTCTTCCAGTGATATTGTCTGGGATACTATACTGCTATATTGGCATATTGACAGTTATTGTGTCGTCAATGTTATACAATAACTGTCAAAATACCGATATAGCATTATTGCTTTTTTCAGAATACGGCCGATTATCTTCCTAATACAGTTCGAAGAAAATAAAATATGTAAATGTCGTCTTATTATATATATAATATAAGAGTAATTAAGACAGCTAATATGATGCAATGACAGTCTCAATGATGGCCAGTGAATTACCTTTTGAATATAAAAAATCTTTACGTAAAATAGCCCAGAAGGGAGTACACACAGACGCCAGATGAAGTGTCTAAAGATTCATGTAAATTAGATTCGAAACTGTTTCTCTATTCATGGCTTGCATCGAGAGCATCCGTCTAGGCTGTGCCTAATATCCTCTATTTGTTTAGCCCACACAGAACTATTATGTCAACGTCAAGCGTAATTTCAGACAACCATCAGTAATTTCTGGCAACGTCCGTAACTCATTCGCAATACGCGCGGCCGTATTCAAATCACGTTCCGCCAAGATTTGTTCTCCTTAATATGGGGAATAAATATCCCTCCAAGGGCCATTTCCTCAACCTAAAGGCCTCGCAGTAGGTGATCAGGTCGCCGCTCGACAGCTCTGATGCCAGAATTACCTGCGGTTATATTTAAAACAAACTATCGCAACTTTATGCGGCGTCGCTGGACTTAGGGTTGTATTTACGTATCTCGATCAAAAATCTTTGTAGTTCGCAATTTTTTTGGTAGAGGTGAATCATAAAGTAGTTTGTAAAAAAAAGGAAAAAAAAGTAACCTATAAAAACCAAGTTTTTATTATACTCCTTTTCTTGGTAAAATATATTATAACAACAATCAAAGACGAATTAAAACATATAACAAAACACTAAACTTACAGTAATTTAATATATTTCTAAAATATCAGATGTTTTGAGCTTTGACTAGATACTTCATGCTTTGAAGATTAAATTCTAAAAACATTTGTCAGTCAATTTAGATTTTCGACATTTGTAGTGAAGTACCTATTATGCATACCGACGGAGTAATTCAAATTTAGAAAATATTCCGCGACGTTATCGGGCCGCCGTAATCAAACTTTTCTAATGATTCCAATTTGAAAAAACCAATAAAATTTCTAAAAATCCGAAATTATACTATAATTATTAAAAAAAATTAACGAAAATTTGATAGATCTTCTTGATCGTCGCCACGAGTCTACTTGCCAAGTTTCAGCTCGATTAGATCACGGGAAAAGGGTCAAAAATCGATCCAAAAATTTTGTTGACGGCAAGCCGGCAAGCAAGCAAGCAGACGCCACGAGTTAATATAAAGGAAGTAAAAAGCTATTTATTATATTCAAAAACACATTCTTATTGTGAAGTTGCAATTTTTTCAGAACAAAGTACTTTGAAATTTAAAACCAGATTAATTAATCAATTAGAAAGACATACAGAAAAATCAAATCCACGAAAAAATATTTGGCTGCTACCGGGATTTGAACCACGAATCTACTCCTTTCCGGGCAGGCGCGTTATCCAATTACGCTATAGACTTTTCGATCTTTTCGACTACGGTAGGCACAAATTACTTTGCGATCCTGCCGCTGGATGGACGCCAGAATTAACCCTTTAATTCATTTTTATTTTTAGACACATTTGATATAACATACATATATTATATTCACGAACACATTCTTATTGTGAAATTGAAATTTTTTCAAAACAAAGTTCTGTGAAATTTAAAACAAAATTAATTAATCAATGTCTTTCTTATTGAGTAATTAATTTGGTTTTAAAAAGCTATGTTTATTTAGTTGAATTGCGTAGAAGACAGACAATTTTGACTGCATTCAATTTTTTTTCTTTTGATATTGCTGCCTTTGTTTCTATTCCCCACATATTGAAAATGATTATTTGCTATTCTTACTTTACTGACTTAAACGCCTAATCATTGATTCTACCTTGCAATCAAAATTTTCACCCTGTGTCAGTATAATCACTCCACCCTCGCCGCCAGCGCGCCTGGCGCTTTCATCTTTAAGTGTTACTGGAGGACACAGCTGCTAAATCAATCTAGGTTTTAAATACAAAAGCGAAAGCTATTTGAAAAGGCAGTAAATTTATCATATTACAGAAAAGACACTTAATTTTAAAATATTTTTTTAAATGCCGGGAATAATTTATTTTTTGCAACATTTGTTGGATAGTTGCTCGAGCAATCTATTTAAACAAAATTTACGAGAAAAACAGCTTGAACGTTTTGCTAGATAAAATAAAATACGTCGACTTTTAGTGGAAGCACAATTGTAAGCTGTAGCAATGATCACAGATCTTCAGGGAAGTATTGGAAGTAAGGCTAAGCAAAACCTAATTTTGGTAAAAAAAAAATTCTTTGCAAAATTGTGGGTGACAGAGAAATCCTGCAGTCAGGTTAACAGATTAATTATCGACGTCTTTATATTTATTTTATTTGGGCAAACACAATGAGTATGGAGAATATACTTTTACAAATATATTTTTAAAACAACAAATCCAGTGACTGTGTTCTTAGAACATACTTTCATTTTAAAATATTGTTAAAAACATAATATGCTGGTGCATGACAGGAGTTAAAAATTGAATATATTAATTTTTAGGCATATTCTAGTAGATATGTAATAATTCGAAAGAATGCCATATATACGTTAATAAAAAAATATTGCTTTAAAAAACACCACTTTTCCAATTGCTTAGTAAGAAAAAATAACAACAGATGTCTGTATTAGAGGCCAGTGCAATAAATGAAATGTTCTTGATTCAAACTATATATAGAACTTTCAAAAATTTGATAATTTGTGGATGTTCTTACGATGGAATTGGTGAACGTTGCACTGTGTAGAGTGATCACTTAAACCAGCTCATATAGATGGTGAGCCCTGAGCCAACGTATAAGAGTCTTCCATCCACTTTTCTCATATATAAATAGCTTCGTCTCTGTGAGACTTCTATAATTTATCCTTAATTAAATATATCTTTATTTTATTATGTATGATAAAAATATTCTCTATTTCCCTCACTGCACTGAAATATTTACTAAAGGAGACAGGCTTATCTGTTATATCGTCAGTGAAATCCGAACAATATATTTTTTTTCAATTCAGATAAAATTTTAAGATATTTATTATTTTTAACTTACCTGACTTTATAAAGTTGTTAAAAATTCTTTATAAAATCGTCGAGTATAAAATTTTCTGATTTTTATAAACTTCAGACAAAATTTAACAAGGAAGCGAACTTTTTTCTTATTTTATTTTTTAAATTAACAATCGCTTAAAAATTTAAGAATATTCACCGACTGATAGGTAGTTGTGAAAAATTTTATAATGGGTGATTCAATAACATTACATCAAATTTAATAATACTGTAATGAAGAACATTTAATAACAAAATAATTATAATAATAATATTAACAACCTCTTTATACAGCTATCTATTAAAACAAGAAGTTGGTACAATTTTAAAATGAAGCAATATGTGGCAAATAAAATTTATTTCTCATTGTTATATAATTAGATTGTAAGTGGTTATCTCTCATCACACACAAGAATCATAATTCTTTTTGGTGAGATATATACACACAAAAAATATTGATTTGTAAACATTGTCTATGTATGATTGTAAAAAATATTATACATATATATTATAAATTAATTAAATAAAAAATAACAAAAATAAGTTAAATTTAGTCACGAAAACCTAGTTTTTCCTAACTGGACAAGCTTGTATTTAATATCTACATTCAAATATTTTGTTTCACTCTGTCTGACAGAGATGCTACGCTTTTTGTTACATCTGCTACAGATAACGCCAAAGTTCATACCATTACTTTATACAAAATTATTCATTTATGATGAAACTTTATATCAGTTTTTCTTATAAAATATGGCCCGCTGAAGCAAAATATATATTAACCTCCAAAATCAAGACCAGATGAGTTATGGGGCTCGGTTTACCAGTTTCGGTCGGCTATCATTTATTTTTTGTCGAGAGCACCCCCGCTTGGGTTCGGAAGGGTCCCAGGGGACTTGTTACCCGCGTCCAGGACCGGGAACAGGGACACGAACTCATCAGGATGTAGGAGATTCAATTATATTTGCTGGAGGACTTCTCAATATATTTTTTGACGTCGAACGGCCTCTAATTTTGTAAATAATGGAACGTCATGATGTTGTATTTCAACGCTTACTTTATAAAGCTTTTTAACTGAAAATATCATTAATCACAGTAGTTTTAAAGTTTGTCTTGAAAGTAATAGATATGCTGCAGATTTTATATTTAATAAATCAATTATATTTTTCATTATAGTTTAATAATAGATTTCTTGAAAATAAACTTGAATCACTTTGAATTAATGTTTCGAAAATTAATTAAATATGCTGAAGAAATTTGTGCAAAATATTTTATTGATGATTTTTCAGAAAGATTTCTCAATGGATAATTTATTTTAATTAATAATTATTTTTGATTATTTTATTCTTATATTAAATTTATATTATTTTATAAATTTAATTAAAATATTATTTTTTCATAACATATTATTACACTTTAATTGGGCTGAAGATTCTTGTTCATGTTATATACAATTTTTTTTGGTCTAGCGGCAAGTCACTCGACTAGTGTTCAAAATTTTGGAGAAAATCACTAATTTAGTCCTGTTTTCATAGCACAAATGCTTAGTTCAGAATAGAAAAAATATTTAAAAAAACCTGCATTCTGTGATCGATAATGATATTGAAGAGAATTCTTATAATTCTTTCTTTATTTTTGATTAACATGGTCCTAAAACGGAAACGCAAGAGAATGGATGCTCGAAAAATGTATTGCTGGATTTTTCTCGTGGAAAACTTGTCGAATCAAAGCCTGGATAAAAGAAAATCGAATAGTTTCTACCTTCACCTATATATATAACTCCAAAATATGTAATATTTAAACCCGTTACAAGAAACGAAAACACCAAAAACATGAAGCAGATCGCATGGAAAGTCTCCAATAATGTGGAAATATCTGATTGTATTGATAATTAAAAGCAATATAAAAAATATTGATTATTTTATTTGTATATATCTAATTTCATTTGAGTATGTACACCAACATTTTCCATCATCAGGGTGTTATATAACTGTCAAAAAAATTCGAATGAAATGTCTGTTGTTCCTTGTTTTTCTAAATTATTTTTAAAAAATATTCTTACTGAAGTTTTTGATTTCTTGCAATTATTGGAAAAATTTTTAGAATTGGACTAGTAGTTAAATTTAATTGATTATTAATCATATTTTGTTTACTATTTTATGCTTTACTAATTTCAAATGATTCTTAATTATTCAATTTCAGACCAAAATTATTTACATAGAAATAAGATAATCAACATTTTTTTTAAATGTCAATCTACAATGTTGCTCAATCAATTGAAAAAATAAAAAGCAATATAATAGAGATATCAAAAATTTGTCGGAAGAGCTTGGGATGAGATTATACGAGAGTGGGTTTTTCTACCCATGTAATTTATATACTAATAATATATATATATATAGGTAAAATTTGTAAGTTTGGATGTAAAGGGTAATCTCCTTAACTACTCATCCGATTTCAAAAATTTTATCACTTATGTTTTGAATAGACAGGGTGGAAATAGGTTATATATTATCCCTTTAAAATAAAATTGCTTTTCGTGATGACCTATCTTACAACCAAAATCGACGAAAAAATGGTGCGATGTATTTTTTACGATATTGAAATACTTTCTATAGAGAAGTTCTATAAAATTTCCTCTCATATAGTTCTATAAAAAGTCCGCGTTGACAAGTATCTACATGTTAAGTTTGATACACAAATTGATAAAATATGACTAAAAATATACGCTTGCGAAGCCGCGCGGGAAATTTTCTATACAAATCTACACCAGATTTTTAGTTAACTTTGTAAAAAACACTACCAGATTTTAGGTCTACCGGTTTCGAGACGTACCCGTCTCTTCGTTAGGACCAACACTACACCACTACATTCACAACACTACACACCTCAACCATAGTATTGTTACACTTCCACCAATAATTGATCAAATGCGTGTTAGTCTTGTCAGGGATAAACATGCACTGATTAGCCTAATGAACCATCAGGGATCTACCGAAAGAGAGTGAGAGGGGGCGGGGTCTAAAGTGGGTGTTACCCCCCGTTACTTAATCTACACCGTTTGACCGATTTAACTCAATTTTTTTGACTTTGCAAAACAACGGAAACTTTGTATGTCCCCACAAACTTATTTTTAGGTAATTCCTAAGCCTGGGCAACGCCAGGTACGAACAGTTAGCTTATAATATTTTAGCGCTGTTAGAAATGTAATATTCAATTAACTACAATTAATCGTGTACATATATATGCAATCAGTTTTTATGAGGACAATTTCATAATTGCATCTCCTTGAGAGACTGAAAAATCAACAAATATGTGATAACGATCACATAACGAAATGACATAATTCTTAGCGAGCTGACTGTAAAATACTGGAATGGATTAATCCTGCAGCGGCTATACAAGCGGCCCACAGATGTGCTGGACGTTAAGGGAACTGGTGGCTTTTGTTGGAAGAGCGCCAGAGAATAGGCCTACTTCCGATACAAAAAAATCTGCATCAATCTTCTGGACAGTTTTAATCATTTCATTGGACTGCCACAATGTTTAAAGGTTTTACAGAGATTAGTCAAAAATATTTGATTTCGCTTATCGCCTTAACTGTTGACATTTCAACCAAAGTGTAAAGAATATTTTTATTCAAAATTTAATGAAGAAGTCTTGCCAAAGTTTTTTCTTTTAGCAATGAGGTACTGCAATATATGGTGTCTCGTTTCGTGGCTGCGGTAAAACTGAATGAATACACTCGATATAAATTAGCCATTTATTAATGAATGATTAATTAACAATTTAAAGTATGCAGTCACATAAAACGAATTAAATTTAACGCTTTAATTTAAAGTACACATTTTCGAAGTATATTACTCGTAAATGAACACTTTATTATCGCTGAGTAACACGTATTTAACATTCACTAGAGCATTCCATCCAGTTTTCGCTCGCAGCATTTATCGCTGATTCTTTTTGCCAATTAGGTACTTCGCTCGATTATTCGCTCTGATTTATCGCTTCAATTATTGCACCTGCTTACCCTGGCCTCGCACGATAAGAATTTGTCTAACGCGACCACTCTCCGCGCCTACTTCCCTACTTCCTACATTCCTACTTCCCTACATAAAAAATAGCTTCGTCTCTATGAGACATCATAAAATATCTTGAAAAACTAACAACAATGAATTGAGAATCGTCAGCCTGGAAAAAACATTATTCTCTGCAAAGCCGACCCCAACACTACCTACTACCAATTATTTATGTAACTACCCTCATCTCTGCTGAGGCTTCTCAACCTTCGTGCTCATACCTTTTGTTTTGCTCTAAAGATTCATAGCAGCGAACACTCCACCGAAGATTGATAGAACTACCCAGCAATAATTATTGCGTACAGTACACTAGAAATACAAACATTACGTAACGAGGCTTAGGCAGAAAACATGATAACAAAATTTAGAATATTAGATCAAACGGATAAGCCTTACTGAAATCATCGTCATCACCATCGTAAACTCGACAGCTCTGGGTGTGGACCTTGGCTGAATCCAGAAGTCTGCTCCGAGACTCCTTGGATTTTTCGTAACAAGTGATGTTTTCTTGGATTAGGTTGTTAACCTCACGCCAAACCCCCTACCAGGAGGGCCAGGGTTTTTCTGTCGCGGTTTTTCGTCCCTTAGCTGGGGGATTTCGGTTTTATGGCGCCGAAGACTAGCCATTAACCCTCTCCTATCTGCTATGGCTGATGAAATTGGCCACATTGCCCAGGACTTGCAGGCCCTTAAAGACCACTCGAGGATGCTAGAAATAAGACACTTGGTAGTATTGCTGATGGGGTGCAACTCTGCGTTATACGGTATTTATAGGATACATATTTTCCAGCAAAATACGCCTCTCCTTGATCCTATCAAACCTTACCTTACGAGTTAAATGATTCCTGATGAATCAGGAAATCTGAATCAGGAGATTTATAGAACACGGCATAATTGCATGGGGAGGAGCACATGAGTGCACTCGACTTAAAAAATTACTATAAAAGTAATCCTCAAAACCTCAATTTTAACAAGGACAGATGAAATATTCAACAAATTCGATGTATTCGATATAAAACAAATTTGTGCGAATACTACTCTTAAATACACAAATAAATACAAAAATACACAGTTTAAGCCAACTCAAACAATAATTATCACACGGTCAAACAAACTCAATCTACAAATCCCAAGATTACATACCGTGTATGGACAAAGGAGCTATAACTATTTTGCACACAAATTACTTAATTGCATGCTTGATGAATTAAAACAATCCGGGCTAACCACAATTTACAACCCTAACATAAAATACAAAATAAAACAGTGGATCTGAAACAAGGGGAGAGATAAATTGGCACACTTACATAAACACACTAACACACACTATAACCTCATATATATGATATATTTTTATTATGTTACTTTAATATTCCAATCAAATTCAAAGAATTATTTTACTATATATCTACATACTATGTTTTGTATCTACGCACTATTGTAAACTATGCCTGTCTCAACACAGATATTTCTAGTGAGACAGGCACAGTCCAACCAAAAATTTTTATTTAAATTAAATAGAAATATTTAGGACAAAAAATAATACTGCATCTATCTTAAATAACGCAAAAGATAAAATTCCAAATTTAAAAAAGAGTGGTATATATAAACTAGAGTGTGACGACTGTCAATCAGTATAGATAGGACAAACAGGTAGAAATTTTGAACAAAGGTTG
The DNA here is from genome assembly GCA_016648135.1 of Agrypnia vestita. NCBI lineage: Eukaryota > Metazoa > Arthropoda > Insecta > Trichoptera > Phryganeidae > Agrypnia > Agrypnia vestita. Next base: position 47,342 of record JADDOH010009526.1, on the reverse strand, counting down.
AAAAAATAAATACAAATCGATGAAAATAAAATATTTAGATTGATAATGGCCTCATAAGGCGAAACGCGTCTCAGAAAATAAAAAAGGTAGAACTTAAAAAATATTTGTTTTTATTTCCATATGTGTGATTTCTGATGAACTAAAAACATATAAAACTTTTACTTCAGAGTACAAGAGTTTTCTGCTACACGCTGCGCACACAACACACGCGTGCATTCACACATCCGACACACGTGGACGGAATTAAATGTTTGATTCTGCAGGCGGAATTTCAGTAATGTTTCAGATTCCGTCTGAAACTAAGTTCAGCTCTGAAAGCGGACGCTCGTCACTCGTGTGAAATACACCCCTGGTTTGCGGGCCATGAAGTTGCTCAATCCAATTCATTACGATTTTCACAGCAACGGATCTGCGCTGCAACTCTGCACTCGCTGCATTGTTATTTAGACATGCACATATTTTTGGAACATCGAGTTGTGCACCAGAACAAATATTATTAGGTTAACTCACAAACTATTCAGTTATTTTCTACGTTAATATAGACTTATTTTAACTGGTAAAGTGTTGACGTATATTTAAAGGTAAAACCTTGCTAGTACTATGCCACTATTTTATTCATCCCAATTTAAATAATTTTGTTTTCTGTCTATCCGTTCATCATAACTTCGTGTGACATCCGTCACTTCTTTATAGAATTTTTTTCTTTATAGTATTTTTATTTCCTTTTTTTTCTGTTGTTTTTTTTTCTTTTTTTAATTTAAATAAATAAAAACTTATTCCTTAAGAACCAACATATTTGACGGGTTACAGCTAGTTATAAATAAATTCACGGTTTATTTTGTATCTTAAGGTAAAAGCTCTTGTCGGGCACCTTCCGTCTACGAGAGACGTTAAAATTTGAGCACTCGGGTTGATTAATGGTAATATTTTTTACTTTTACTTTAGACACGATAATTACATCCTCATTTAAAAGTGGGTAAGTGTGTAATATAATTGTTTATTAATTAAAACCAAATTAAGTAATCAGTTAGAATGACATAAAGAAAAATCTAATCTACGAAAAAATATTTATAGCTAGATTTTTTTGCTACAATGGATAATGGATAGTTAGATAGCGTCCGTCCTGATGAAAATACGATGGTATCGAAACCGGTAGACGTAGAGTTACTTTACGTAGAGTTAAGTGCTTAATACAAAGTTGTTTAATTAAAATAAATAATTATGTCCAACCACAAAGTTAACGCTATAAACATCGAAAATAAATTTATTTTCTATATATAACGAGATCTTCACTGCACCCAGTCTACTAATATTCTTATTTTTCAGTCTCAGGATTCACTTCGAAAATTGTTTTTACCAGAAATCAACCGCTTTTTCTGACTACTGTTACAAGCCCAAAAATAACCCACTTTGTTTTATCCGTACGTTTAGTCTTCATGACATTTTTTCAGCCTTTCAGGCTCTATCAAATATATTTAGTTAATATTAGTAGTATTACAAGATAGTCAGGTAGCAAAATACGTTCACTTCGCAAAAAACTAGCAGACTTCTTGAGAGAATCTTCGCCTGTGGTAATGCTTACTTCACCAATTTTATTATTTTATAGACCCTGTGTTTCTGTTCCCCAACCCACACCCCCCTCCCACACACCCCTCCCACACCACGCTCACGCAACCCCCTCTCAAGTGACGCCTCCGTTGTTCAGTGGGTATTGAATGTTCCACAGGTTATCAACTCACGTGATCTAATTTCGAACAAATAGAGATTTACTTCCATGACCTACTCATCGAAACTAATGATTATTTCTTTCACTGTATTTTAAAAACACTCAACATTTAGTTTTTTATCAGTATGTATTCTAATTCTGATTCATAACCGCAAAATATCGACTTTTAACTAGTGATGCAACGAATACTACTTTCACGAATACGAATATCAAGCCTACTATTCGACGAATACGAAGAATTCAACAACGTAATAAATATTACACCACTATTCTTCTTTACTAAAAGATTTAATAATTAAAATTTACCCCCGGCAAATTTTTGTTCAAAAAGCACAATATTTATTTTATACGTTTGTACCTACATTCCCAGCGGTCGAAAATAAATATCACTTTTTCACGCTTACGAGAGATCATGTTATTAGATTTAATTTTATATTATTTTATAAGAGTTAACACATTTACACACAACGGAAATAAAATGGAACGAACAATATGTATTTCAAAACAAAAACTACATGAAATGAGCACCTAACCTCGTTAATAACCCAACGAAACTAGATGAAAGAACTCATGTTATGCTGCGAAACAAGTAAAAATTGACAACTTGAGAACTCAGCAAATTCATTCATTCAATGTTAGTGAAATCCCCGATAATAGAGTGCCTAGGTGTGTTCGAATACACGGTGCACAGCCAAACCGTAATTTGCGTTGCGTTCAGTTATAAATAGTTTGTTTTCAATATTCGTGATGATATTCGGCGAATACGAATATTCGGTAAATATCTACTATTCGGCGAATATGAATTTTCGTATTCGTATTCGTTGCATCACTACTTTTAACAAAAGCGTGGTCCATAAACTTTGAGTAAGTCAGAGGCATGGAAAGTATGTTGTGCAAAATAACTTTAATAGCATTAGCGGGCAATATTGTTTGGAGAAAGGACAATCATTGGGCCAATGTAGCCATCCAAAAAGAACCAGCAAGACCTTACATAAACTTGTAGGATAACTGTTCACTATGTTGTGTCATTTTACACAAATATACTTTTGACATTGCTTAAATAAATAAAATAAAATATATTTTTAATTTATTCTTTAAGTGAGTAATAAGAAAATCTATTATATACTTCCTAATATAAACAGAATTTCATATAATTAATATAAATACTATTCAAATGTAATAATTAAGCATCACTAATTTCTCCAGTTTCCTCTTAAAAGTTGCTATATTTTTTTCATCCCTAATATCCTCCAGTAATTTACCATGCAACTTCACTTCACTGCGCATTATTGAAATTTGCGTTATGTTATTTATTTTAAACGGTAATCTTATTTCACGATTTCTTCTTATGCAGTGGTCATGTTCATGTTTTTTTTTGTTTTTCTTAAGAATTCAAAAGTATCGCTAATAAGTTAGTCATTATTTTAATCATTTGCCTATGTATTCATGTGTATTCAAGTAGCTTTTTCGTTGATGGTTTCAGTTTAAGTCATGTATTTACTAGAGGACAAATCGCGCAACACTCCGCGCAGCATGACACATCAACATTTATGTTTCAGGGACAATGACGCGGTCATTTGACGTGTACACACCGGGACTCACATATCACTTGTCGCGGAAATGTCGCCCAAAAGGGTTATGATGATTAGTGCTGCGTATCTATTTATTTTTACGAGTTTATCGAAACGTAAGAGCAGAAAAAAATTTGTGGGTGCGAAAGTATTTACTGAAAAGGAAAAGAAGGATGGATATTCTACGCGATCTCCGAATGTCTGATGGATCATTTGTCAATTTCATCCGAATAACAACAACTGATTTTGAAAATTTATTACAAATGATCGGATATTCCATAGCCAAGCAAGACACAATATTAGAGGAATAAAAATGGATAATTTTTATAGCGCTACTTTCGTAAAAAAATCACCTCGAGGACGCCTTACACTAAAGTTGTTTTGTTTAGTCCTACACAAGTATTTAATTTAATGGAAAGGATTTAACAAAAGTATGCGTTTTAAGTATTTTTTTTAAACACTGTTTCTGATGCACTGTTCCGTATTACGGAGGGAAGAGAGTTCCACGCCCTTGTGCCTACCACCAAAAATGCCCATTCACTAAACTTAGTCATCTGGTAGTGGATTGTCGGTTCTACAACCCTTCCTGCAGCTAAAGTAGTGGCTGACCTCAAAGTTTGGCGTTTTATATCATATCATTTAGCATATTAAGTGTAGCGCATACGTTTTAGCTTGTCAATATACCACGTGGTATTGACGCGCGGTACTATGTCCCCGTGCGCCCGCTCGGGAACCGTGCACATGTAGAAATGCCGCGCTGTGTCGCGCGCGACGTCGCGTAGGCTCTGTGCCGCGCATCATGTTGAGGTACAATTTATCCCCCAGTGAATATGTGGCTTTGTACTTCATTTGTATTTTCCTTTGTATGTATAATAATTTTCCACTTTATTAAAACTATATAATAGAAATAATAGTGCATTAAGCGCGAAGGCGAGAATATTAATTTTGGCATCTCCGACAAACTTGTCGCATAATCTCGTCGCAGCCCACCAGCGCCGAAGAGAAGCCGCGTGTTGTTCTGTCCTATTTTGAGTATATTATTGCAGACCACAACAATACAGAACAGTGCAGAGTACAATTGCAGCGCCGCAGTTATGACATTTATACCATAAACTCGCTACCAAACTGGCACGCTGCGTCCGACTTGTTGGCGCAAGAAGCCAGTAATGAGAATGCAAGAACAGTATGTGTCGGCGTAGTGGCTCCGCAGTGCCCGCCCACATTACCACGTGTCAAGGCTGGGTATCAAAATTTGGCCTAAATAATGTTTAATAATATTTGCATTTGTATTTTCTGAGAACACAATTAATTTATCGACAGAGCAATGATTATTCAATTAAGATAAATTATAAAAGTCTTCAGAAGAATTGCATTCTCAAAACTTGGAAATAAAAGTATTATTAAATATATACTTGTATACAAAAGTATATTCTAGTGTATTTAACACTATCGGCGACTTGGATCTCTTCAATTCATCAATTTATGAATTAAAAATCTCTTGGATATTCACCACAGTCATAAATCTTTTTTCTTTTTTTTTTATTCATCTTCTTTCTTTTGGCTTTCTATATATATGCTTTATTTCTTTTGCTGTTTTTTTTTCTTACCCCTTCCCCTTTTTACTAAGTATATCTGTCTTTCATATCCATTCCTGATTCCCCTTTACCTTTAACTCTTTTACTTGTATAGTTTGTTCGTAACTTAAGACTTTCACTTTTTGTTTTTTTTGTATAACTTAAGTTATTTTTGCTATATGTTAATACATAACATGTAAATTCTGTGGAAACTTGTAAGATTGTCTCTATACTATTTAATAATCATGTGTAATCTGATTTTATATGTACTGTTAGTTTCCCATGAATAGATAAAATAATTTATTGCGGCGCTCCGACCGCGAATGTTTTGATGTTGGGAACACACAAAGAGCCGAAAAGCCTCCCTTAGATTGAGATCCATTCATAATGTTGATAATTACATTAACTTTGGCGTCCAAAGCACCTTTTCTTTCCCAAAACAAATCTTCAACTTGCTATAATATGATAAACCGCCAAATCCGTGGAGAACGAGATCCAACCACGCCTCGGCGGTTTTAAATGGGAATCGTACTCAAAAGTAAAGTTCGAGTGGTATACGAATAATAGAACTAAAAGTGGGAGGTCGATATAACTACCAGTTTTGGCTTACGCCCTGTAAAAGGTCAAACCATTTATATGATATTAGTCTTATCGACTTATATGCTCCATCGAGGTCATCAAGACACAGTGCATTGTTCTATTATAGTGGAAATGTCAGAACTAATGCATTAGCAAACTCTGTAATTCCCAGATTACACTCATTAGGAAATGAGTACGCAGAGGCGGCTGACATTTTTGCTGATAGTATAACTGTTTATAGGACAAAGCTGATACCATTTTTTACATCCCAACGAAATGGAAATGGACAATAAATCTTTCTATTTTACCTTTAACTATTATTATTTGTACCTTTAACTTTATTATTATTTTATCTTATGTTTTTATGTTTTTCTTATGTTTTTATGTATTATTATTATTATTATTATTACCTTTTAACTATTATTATTGTAACATTTAACTGTATTATTATTTTAACTGTCTTATGTTATTTTTTAAAAAAATTATTCTGTATATTGTAAATAAATAAATAAATAAATAAATAAATAAATAAATAAATAAATAAATAAATAAATAAATAAATAAATAAATAAATAAATAAATAAATAAATAAATAAATAATATTACGAACTGATATTTTCCGGTAGCTCAAATACACCCTAAACCAGCAAGGGTTGATCCGCAAGCAGAGTCAGCCGCCAGGGCGAATCACGACCCCCGCCGCCGCGATAAAGGGGTGTTGTGGCGTTACGTACTATTCGCGAATGAATACCTTTCGATAAAACCTTATTTCAAACACAAAGCAAAGTTTGTCGCGCGTGTGCGGAATACTCATCAGCGATGCTGGAACTCGGACCGAGACAAGGAGATACGCGGGGCCCGGGTACGAGGAAAATAATCAAAACATTGCGAACAACTTTTCTTCTCTCATTTTTTCAACAAGTGTTTGCTTTAAGTGAAAACTTTTGAAGGTTTAAAAGAGAAGTGGAACTTTGGATGCTTAAAATTAGATAATAAGTCGCTGGTCGCATCAACTCCACGATATGTTCTGAGTGCCCAAAATTATGACATATGTTTTATTTTAGTATATAGAATGACTACCACCTGTACTAATATATAGAATGAATCCACTCTGTAATCGAAACAACGCTTAATTTATTATTTTAATTACATTATATAGAATGAACTTGAAATCCTGGCGCCACCTAGTAGGTATTTATTTCATCATATATCACTAAAAAGTTTATAAGAAACATTATATTCAAAAGCATCACTAAGAAAAATAACATTAAAATGTAATTAATTATCAACGGAAAAAATAGATAATCTCATTTTAACAGAGTGTTAGTTAACTTAGTAAAAACCACTACCAGATTTAAGGCCTACCGGTTTTGAGAAGTACCCGTCTCTTCGTCAGGACCAACACTACACTACTATATTTACAACACTATACACCACAACTATAGTATTGTTAAACTTTGAAAATATTAAATACTAACAATAAAGGTTTAAAATTGAATAATTTAGAATTTTTTTACATATGGGAGGCGGTGAATAATAGAGCACCTCTAATTAATAACCAAATTAATTTTCCATATAGCCTTTTGTATAATTTAACGTTCACAAAAGATGGGATAACACCCATTTTAGACTCCACCCCCTCTCACTCTCTTTCGTTAGATTCCTGAATGATCTGCAGGCTAGTATGTAGCTCTAGTGCATGCTTGTTGTAGTGCATGCATGCATGCTCTGACAAACTTTCACCAATATTTATCACAAGCATGTGATAAATATTGGTGAAAGTTTAACAATACCATGGTGTGGTGTAGAGTGATGTGAACATATTAGTGTAGTGTTGGTCCTGACGAAGAGACGGGTAACTCTCGAAACCGGTAGACCTTAAATCTGATAGTGGTTTTTACTAAGTTAACTAACACTCTGTCATAATGTCTAACCACAAAGTTAATGCTTTAAATATTAATAATATTAATCTCATTTTAGTTTAATATGGTAGCTGCCTATGGGTTAGTATGCCGGTAGTGATCTCTTTGAGAGATCCATCTTATTTATTTTTTAACTAAATTTGTTTCACAGGACGAGTATCGCATTTCCGATACTGGTTGAGTAGCCTTTTGTAAGACTGCGAATAAGCAAGTTTTGCTATTTTACAAACATTTTTTCACCCATTGACGTATTATAATATAGACGCGTTATTCCCATACTAGCCGGCTTTCATGTATAACAAATATTGCATTGAAAGAGACAAAAAATCTTATTTCACAAACGCTCTGCGTGTAGACAGAAAAATCAGGCAATTTGAAGTCACGGTGACTAAAATTACTCATTCTTATAATAGTGTACGATACTCCATTCCTTTTTCCGCGTAGCATCGCGCCCGATCACAAAAAAGGTCCGTTCGATAACGAATGCAAGTAAGGCAATTAATTACCTTACTTTTGAGTTGCCAAGATTTCACACTTGTAACGTATTTACAGTTTATTATATCATTGTTTTCACCTATAGATTTTGAGCATAAAATTAATTTTTATTTGAGCTCTAGCAACAAAAAACAATTCTCGCGTTATGAAATCACCTAACTTAAGGCTCTACGAAGCCGGTTCACAGGCAAATTGAGACCACTAAAGCTTGCCACCAGCGCCCGCGCATGTACCCCCGTGAGAAGTGTCGTAAATCCTCGGACCTCTCCTGTCGACCCTCAAACGTTCTTTACAACTTTTCTCATCTCGCATTTCTTCTATTCCTTCCCTCGCGTCATGTGGAGAGAGCCCGGCAAGGAAATGAGCAATGTCGCGGGGGGACGACTCATCCCTCAGTCGGCCGAACAAAGTTGGCCGCCATCTGTAATCCAACTTCGCAACCCTTAGAACCTCGCGGAGGGATAAACTTATCTTTCTCTGGATGTTTTTTATTTTAAATGTGAATTTTGTTTCAAATCTCCGCTTTATCTGGCTTTCGTTAAAAATATTAAAAGTCATCGCAGCGGTGTTTACAAACTCTTAGTAACACGTGTTTCTATTTAAAATCAATAATTAGCTCTGCAGTACACTGAGAAATTTAAATATCATAACATGAGAACGAGTTTACGCAAGCAATTAAATACAAAATAACGTTAGTAAAATAATCATTAATTTTGTTTTTAAGATTAATTTTAAATTAATAAGTAATGGAAAGCTTGGCAAAAAGATAATAATAAGATAATGATATAAGTTAAATCTGATCCATTACAAAATTAAACGAAAAATAATAAGATTTTGTCTGCAGACCTATCTTGACTTTTAATTTTTTCATATGTTCCAAGTGTGCATGCTTTTGCTCCATAAAATAATATCAATAACAAATATATCGTGAAATTGAAAAAATAAGGCGTAATCTAACAATTCAGTGAGTTATTTATTTAACACCCTTATGGGCTTTAACAAATATACAGAATACAAATTTGAAAAAAACCCATAAGACAGATATACAGTTAAAAATTACAAGTACATATAATAGAAATGTGTAAATTGTAGTTACAAAGATTTAAGTAGGTACATCATATAGATTTGTGTAAAATAAAAAGAGAAGTTAAAGTAGTGAGAAGAAAATGATTGTAAGTAGTAAGAAGAAGAAGAACATTGCAGTTAAAAATATTCAAGTACAACTTATAGATTTGTGTAAATTAAAAAGAGAGGTTTAAATAGTAAGAAAACAATTATTGTAAGTATTAAGAAGAAGAAGAAATAGATTGCAGTTAAAAAGATTCAAGTACATCTTATAGCTTATTATTGTGTAAATATGTAAATATTGATTGTGTAAATTAAAAGAGAAGTTTAAGTAGTAAGTATGTATTTCTTTATGTTTTTGTAGCTCTTGTTATATTTTTTTGAACTGTTGATATGAGTTGTTATCCTCTTATATTAAATTACTTGCCAAAAATCATATATAAGCTTATTTTTTACTCTAAATTATTCATCAACATTTTTGTACAAAATTTCACCATATTGGCGTTGAACCAAAATGAATATTTCAACTTGACTCTCAATATCTTATTTTCATCTTAGTATCATATGTTACCTTGCTGTTCCGAGGACAAGATATAGGACCTAACCGTTCGCATTTGCAATCTAAGGTTAAGATTTTTTTAAATAAAGATACGAATACGGAAAACGAATGTATTAATGTTCTTCCTATTTTCAAACTAAGATAAAAGCTTGAGCTATGGAAACAGGGCTAACTTGCTAGTGTCCTAGAATAGAGTTCGAACTACCGATCACTTGATGAGTGTCATGACCACTATACCAACAAAATACTCAATCAAACATAATAATTTCGTTGTCTGTCCGTCCGTCCGTCTATCTTTCTGTCTGTCTGTAACGTCCATAATTTCGTTCGTATTCTCGACCATAAATGGGGCTTGAACCCCTAACCACCAAACCCGAACCTACCGTTCAAGGCATCTTGCTATAGCTGCCTCTCCCTGGAGCGCCGAAAAGATGCTATAAATATATACTACGGCTTAGCAAAGACGCGAACCAATGTTCCGTCATTTTTGTGGGTTGCAGCTAATTGTTATATTATTATTATTGCAAAAAATCTTTGTTACTTTTGTTTAATATTGACAGCCGTTTTTTTTTAAATTAAATATGTATTTATTTATTTATATGAATGAAAATTAACAGCAGATCTATATATTAACATATATAAAATAATGGATATTAAATTATGCCAATTACAAATTTTCCAATGAATATAGTATTTTATTAAAACGAGTGTGGCGTAATAAAATATATTTTTTAAATTATTTTAATAGCGAGTGGGAAGGGTGGAGGGGAATGTGGGAGGCGAGTAAAAGGGAAGATAAATTGTAGGAATTAGTTTGGGTGCGGTTGTGTACACATTGTTTGTTTTATTTCCCTTTTAGTTGTGTTATTAATGTCAATGTGGTGATATTTTGTGTTAAATGAATTTGTATAGATGTCGGGATGTCTCTATATATTTAAATGTATATTTAATAAAGCAGAAAATAGATGTAAGGGTGTGTGTGTGTTTACTAAAAGTAAAAGGAGTGCATTTGCGTCGCAGAACATTTAACATTTCAACAACAGAATTGATGCGTACCTTTACATTTATTAACACTAAACTGAGCAACAGAGTTGATTCGTGAAGGTGCACCTTTACATTTATCAAAAATAAACTTTGACGTTTCAATATGTTTTATATATATGGACATAATCTAATGCGCTGTGTGGAAACGAAATTCTTAAAAAACAGATACAAATATATAAATAAAAATATAATAAAGAGTAAAAAGAAAGCATTTAAAAAGCAGAAGCATAAGAAAAACATAATATAATAGAAATTTAAAAACAAAAAAGTAATAATGTAGAGTGAAAATATATAGCACAAACTTTGAAAGTCATATTATAATAAAATTATACATACAAATACAACTCAATTATTTAAGTTCAATGTGACAAATACTAGTAATCTTTCAATACACATTTTAATATATTTTTGAAAAATGTTCAGTTATTGTTAAATTCGGTGAATAACTCGAATATAAAAGCAATAATTTTTCTTAAAAAATGCTTTTAATTCTGCAACATTTTAATTTAATTTAGATATTAAGATAAAGGCCGACCTCTTTGGGATGCTGCTTCTTGAGGGACCTTCCGGAGCCTGGTTTTGAATGAAATATTAATTAAGGGCTGCACCCGGGCCGGTCTCGCGAGGGGGCGCCGTCCGATGTTAATTGGATACAATGAATGCGCTAACGAAATGCAAATGGGAGAAACATTTAAATTGCAACGAAACCAAGAAAGCGAAAGAAGAGGAAGTTGTATTCATTTCACTGGTTGCTTCCGGATTCGGAGACGCCATTGTGGGGCGCTGATTGTGGTAACGGGTCCTTCAACTATGATTCTAATTATTTCGGAGCCTGATTTAATTAAGGATCTTCCGCTTTCTGACTTGTTCAAAGGATGTTGAACGGACGGTTCAAATTATTATTTGGTACAATTTACAATACAATTTCTTAATAATAATGATAATAAAAAATGATAAGTTGTACAACTTATTAAACTTTATGTAAGCATTTTTATTTTATTTTGTTTCATAATAAAACAAATTTCATTGTAACATTGCAATTTAAAAAAAATGTTGTTTGATATTTATCGAAAAAATATTTTATTGCCTCCGGGGTACTAACCTGGAACTCAATATGTACTATTCAAAGGTTTTGAAATTCATTGCTGTAAATTGAGTTGAGTAGCTGGTTGGTCTTGTGGTTAGGACACTCGCCTCGTGATCCAAAGGTCGCTGGTTCGAACCTCACTCCAGACTAGCAAGTTAGTCCTATTTTCATAGCACAAGCGTTTAGCTTAGTTTGAAAATAGTAAGAATATTGATGTGGCACGTATTCCATGTTCGCATCTCTAATTAAAAAAAAAAAATAGTTGATAGCTATTTGGAAATGAAAAAATAGATTAATTAAGAAAAATTATAGATTTTGCACAGAAGCGAAACTGTTTATATGGAAAAGCATGTATGAGAATCTTTAGTAGGAAGCTTTCCCATATAAATAGCCTCGTCTTTATGAGACGTCTATAATTTACCTTAATTAATGATTATATCTCTGTGGACAAAATTCAGGTTTTGCGTTGATGTAAAATATTTAATAAATAAAATAAAATATTGTGAATATATAAATTATTTACACAACATATTTATATACGAATACATCTCAAATTTTTCGTAATCATAGTCGGTTAGTATGGAGTCTGATAGATTTATGTTTATTTTTTTAATTGATTCATTTAATTTTTATGAAATATATTGTTTCGGGACGCGGCTTTTGGAAACAAATGAAAATACTCAAACAATTTAAAGCTTAATTTATTACAAAGGAAACGCAATCCTATTCTTAATACTAAATGTCTCCAGAATATTTCTTCTTTCGCAATAATTAAAGCTGTTTATTTGCTTAGATCACGTTTTAGTACACTTCGTTCAATGTTTGCGAGTAGAAAAACTTTTTGCCCCGATAAGAACTTCATTTATTCACTGTCACCAGAATATGCGCTGGTCACACTGGTTACACATATTACAGATATCACCGACTTTCTAGATTCGACTCTTATGGAACTTTCCAAATATGTGAAGAATGGTGTGCGTGCGTGCCTGCATAAACTTGTGGAATCTTTTTTTTTTTTTTTATTTATTAGAGACACTAACAGGATAATGGGTACATGACACTCAGATAATAAACATTGTAGTGAAGACTATGCCCATTATCCCAATTACAAGTGTCTTCGGCATGCTCTAGTAACATGTATTTTTGTAATTAATTATATTTCACGTGTACATTTATGTATATTATATATTTGTGTTTGAGTGTAGTGCGATTAGTATTTAATGATCTATAGGTTCATGTCGTCGTTTAGAAAATGGATGTTGTGTATGAGTGAGTTTTTGAACGAAGATAACGTGTCTGCAAGAATATCAGCATCAATGTTAGGGTCGGCACAATACAAATTATATGTGCGACACAACCTTGTAATGGGAGAAAAGTAACCGACATTATTAGTGTGCTGACTTATTCTGAAGAACTCAGGGTTTCTTATACGGGGTTTAACATGCAAATTTATATCAGATAGACAGAGAGAATCAATAGCTCCGCTGAGAATCTTGTGTAGCACGATGAGATCGGATATTTTTCGTCGGGACTCAAGTTTGTGCATCTTGAAAAAGGCAAGTCGATCTTCGTAGCTGTGAAGGTTATTGTGTTGACCAGCTTTGTATGACAAAATACGTAGAAACTTTTTCTGCACTCTCTCGATTCTCGTAATATGTGTTGTGTAATAAGGTGACCAAATAACTTATATTCCAATATACTTCATACTAGTGATGTATAGAGAATTTTTAGACTTTGAGGATTTTTAAAGTCTTGAGTAATTCTGGTGATAAATCCCGAGATTATTCTCTCGTATTGTTGTCAATATTCAGTATGTTCATCTCGTTACAGTGTATTTCACATGTTTTGAAATAGGTTTTCTTTAACGGAATACGTGTGACATCAATATTTATACTATTTTCAAAGTAATCTAAACGCTTGTGCTATGAAAATAAGACTTCCGTGGTGGTCTTCCCGCTAAATAGACCAATGTCTCAACCAACGTTACTCATACATTTAAACAGGCTTAATTCGATTCTTTTAGGTTTTTCAGTCGACGTCTATGTACAACCTTTAAACTGGAAAATATATTCGCTGTGTGACACAGTTTTGGGTGGGGGTAGGTGTTAGGGGTGTTGACTTTAAATGTTTACTAAAAGCTGAAAACGGTCGTCCACAAATGGCAGAATGATTTCAAATATTTAAATGACATTGAAAATTGTGTTTAACCCATTACCGCCCACCGTACACGCTTGTGTATACATGTTCGAAGCGTGTGCTAGGTTATATTTTATTACCCTGTATACGAGTACTTATTTGACCCCTTTATTTTCTAAGTTTTATGTATTTTTATATTTTTTTCTTTTCCCATATGTTTCTTTGCTCAATATGTCATAAAAATAACATTGAATTTTTATTTTTTACTTATTTAATATATAATACATATAATTTCTTTTATAACGATGATAACTAGCAAATATTAACATTCAAATTATTATTATATGTTAAACCTCACCAAAAAGAATTAAGATTCTTGTGTGTGGTGAGGGATAATCACTTACCATCATGTTGATAGTGTAATCGAATTTAATTCGAATTAGGTAACGTACTCTTTATCTAATATATCGCAATTTTTTGAATTAGTAGTCAAAAAGAGACCTAATTCAATCACAATAGTAAATTCTACAATAATTGAGAATCCATTCGGGTTCACCGGGGGAATATGCACACAAGACGCAACCGCAAAACATCCACCATCATACAAAGTAAATTGAACAAATCAAGTAATTGCATAGGTATCTTCATCGATTCGAATTTTCGATTCGAAGAAAGTACTCCACAGTATCTCCTACGAACAACTCGAACCAAAACCAAAAGAAAACGGGATTGACCACAAAGCCCTAAACGGGTAAAAAACCATTCATCGAACAGACCTCAGATAGGCAGATCAAATGAATCTCTATGTAATCTACCAATAGGTGAATTTGGAGTCCTCCAAGCTACGGTCCACAAACCTCTACTATTTCTCACTCACGTAAACTACAAATTTTAACAAAAAATCAATGGTAAACTAGCATTCCATGCAGACGATACCGCACTGTTTCGTATATAGCTTTCTTTTGAGAGTAATGGGTTAATCCCTTTTATATACAGTAAAAAATATGGGTAAACATGCTAATAGTTTACCGTGACGTGCAAAATTTGGCGTTTCAACTCGCCCTTAGCATTTAAAAGATTATTTTTAAACCAAAGTCTGCAAGTCATGTTACTTATCATACATTCAACTTGTAATGAAATCGTAAAAAAATGTAATCATTTGTTTTATATTTTTGATGTTTTAAAGAGCTTCGTCGTTTGGCTTGGTAAATACTACCCTCATTGAAAAATATGAAAGTCAACACGTAAACACCATTATTGCTTGAAACATTAGGAACATAGAATTGTTATATTTAATATTTTTCTTCATTTACCATCATTGTTGGTCTACCATTTGTTGAACTTCTGCTTAAATTCTGTGGCGTGAATTCAATTTGAAGTAAAACAAACTTGTACATTTTAAAAGCAACTTTTATGTGTTTCAACACACTGATATCACATTAAAATTGAATAATATCTGAAAAAATATGTTGTAATTTTCTCAAAGCATATTGTTCATTTCTTTTGTAAGATTTAATTTATACGTTATTATGGAAATACTCGTATATCAGTACGTTCAGCAACAGTGACGAAATGGTACAATTGGACCAAAATCATGCCTACAGCATGACACGTTTAAAAAAGCAACGACAGCTAAGGTAAACTTTAAGAAAAATACAGAAAAAAAACAAGCGAGCCTTATAGTAGTCGCATATGACGTTGGCACCATCTGACGGCCAATTTTATCACCGCGCGCGCTCATTGGTCAATGTAAGTAGCGCGCGCATCCCCGGCTTCTTGTTTCCTGTTACAAATTTCCGTCCATTTTCACGAAATCACTCCCACAGATTGCAGGAAAGTGGGAGGAAAGATGTTACACATCAAAAATGAATAAGAGACGGGTTGCACCGTCTTGAGATATCAAAAAATGCATTCCAATCAAATTTTTGACGTAGTTTAGTGAAATATCACATAAAAAACATCGCTTTATTATCAGTGTTTGCTGCGCACATATTACAAGTTAATATTTTTATTTAATGAATTATTTTTCTTTCAGTTAATTTCTCGACCTATGAAACAGAAAACTACGCCTCATGGGATGATGAGGTCCAACTATCTCTCCATCTTTTCAGTGTTCTTCCCGGTGGGCGTCGACCAGAGGGGATTTTATTCGCTGCTGTACGCACGAGTCTGTCGCTGTCCATTCTGGCTACATGATCCCTCCAGAATCTCCTTTCTGATCTACTCCATCGTGCTAAGTCCTTTATTTTGCAAGTTTTATTTATGTCTACATTTTGGACACTATCACTTGAAATTTTGTCGGTAATGGATCTCAGCACTTTTATTTCAGATGTTCTAAGGAGTCCTTTGGTGCGGACAGTGTCAGCCCGCGTTTAAATTATTTTATAATTTCAAGATATTTAATTATGTACTGTTCCGCAAAGGTGATTCTCAGTGACACGCACAGCTGGTGAAGATACAAGTTTGAGTGAAAAGAAAAAGTTAATAATTTTCTTTATAAATAGAGTATTTTCCATGATGTAGCATATCTAAATAAATTTGATTTTCTTTTCGTGCAAATGAGATCAGTTTAAAAATAATTTTCATGTTTTTCTTTAAAAAATCGAAAAATAAATTCACATTTAGCATTCATTTTATCAAAAAAGTTGTATACTATATCGTATATATTTTCTTTTGTAAGATGTGACAAAATTTGAAAAAAATCGGTACAATAGTTTTGAGATACCACCAGTCTGAGTCAACGCAAAAACGCAAAAGCTCACTATCACGCTAGCTTTAATTTCAACCAACACAATATTTTTGAGTGAGTGATGACTTAAATTATTTGTAGAACCTCAAGCTGTAAAATAGTTTTTTTTTAATATTTTAAAACGTCACCGCAATTACAAAATAATTCACAAAAGCATATATATATAATATATTAGAACAATTGACAATGCACAGTTTATGCGTAAGGTAGCTTTCTGTGTAATAATATTTTTAAAAAATACTATATTTTTTTCACGGGGGTTTAACTAGGTAGAACCAAATAACTACTATGTAATCAGTAAATCAAGTGAACAAACTTAATTATACTAAACTCATTAAAACAAACTGTCAACTCACATTTGTTTTATTGCATAAACGAGACAATAAAACTAGAACGGATGTTTCGGACTTTCAAGCTGCCGTGCCAACTAATTTTTGACTTAATACAAATTGTCTCTTTCGTTGGCTGTCAGGTAAATTTATGAATGTCAAATTTAAACGAATATTGTACATTATTCTTGTTGCTTTTGTTGAATGAATTCCTTAATAACATTCCATTAACGTCAAATTCGATGGTACTCTTAGAGTTATAAACAGTTTTGAGACAGTATATCAGTTTATATACTTAAAGATATATACAAACTTAAGATAAATTATAGAAATCTCACAGAGACAAAGCTAAAGCTATAAACATTTGTGGAAGTCCAGGGCTAACAACATGCATGAGCTGGCTTAAGCGATCACTCTACAGAATGTAACGTTCACCAATTCCATCGTAAGAACATCCACATATTATCAAATTTTTAAAGTTCTATATACGTTCAAATGTGAGAATCTTTGTTTGAATGGACTATACTAGAATCATGTATAGTCTTTTCTCATAAAGTAGAATACATTAACCTATATAAAATTCTCAACAGTCATTAAAATTATGTTTATGTATACCCACCGGAATGATTAAATGGATAAATCTTATCTTTGAAAACTAGTAGAAATTTAATAACAATCCATGTGACTTATAATAATCCATTTTTTTTATCTCTTCTGTTTATAAAATGAATATTATATAACATTAAAATGTGAAAATGTTTTTATTTCTCTCAAGTTAATAAAAAAATTTTACTTTGTACTTAAAAAAAAAATTATTTGCTTTTTTACTTAAAATTGTTCTTTTTTTACTCCAATTATATTAACTCGTGGCATCTGCTTGCTTGCCGTCAACAAAAACTTTGCATCGATTTTTGATCCTTTTCCCGTGATCCAATTGAGCTGAAACTTGGCAAGTAGACTCGTGGCGAAGATCAAGAAGATCTATCAAATTTTCGTTAAAAAAAATTAATAATTATAGTATAACTTCGAATTTTTAGAAATTTTATTGGTTTTTTCAAATTGGAATCATTAGAAAAGTTTGATTACGGCGGCCCGATAACGTCGCGGAATTTTTTCTAAATTTGAATTACTCCGTCGGTATACATAATAGTTACTTCACTACGAATGTCGAAAATCTAAATTGACTGACAAATATTTTTAGAATTTAATCTTCAAAGCATGAAGTGTCTTATCAAAGCTCAAAACATCTGACATTTTAGAAATATATTAAATTACTGTAAGTTAAGTGTTATGTTATATGTTTCAATTCGTCTTTAATTGTTGTTATAGTTTACAAAGAAAGGGAGTATAATAAAAAACTTGGTTTTTATGGGTTACTTTTTTTATCTCTTCTGTTTATAAAATGAATCTTATTTATTATTATTTAGTAACAATGTAACATTAAATTGTGTAAATTAACCTGCAGACAAACATCTTTTAAGAGGTTTTGTGGGACTAGAAATACTACAATGTAATGAAAATAAATAGATAAAATAAAAAATACATATACAAAATGTTTACATTTTTGTATAAATATTTTTGTCCAATCACAAATAACGCTATAAACATAAAAATCAGCAAAATTAAATATAATAAATTCAAAATAAAGTTTTATTTTGAAATTTACAGTGTGCAAAACTTTAAAGCGTTTTCCCCACATCTCACGTTTTCAAAGTCGGTGTCCATCATAACTTCAAAACGACTATACCGATCCTTTTGAAATTTTGAGCACTATTTTTGTACATAATTTACTAGATAACGCTGGAGACTTTTCTTCAAATATGTTATTAATTTATATTTTTTAATAACAAATTAGTCGATATTTTTTGCAAAAAATCGCGTTTTTCCCTTCAAAGTGTTCCAAAAAATTGAAAAATTGAAATTTCAAAAAACCCTCCCAGCGTTACCTGGGAAAACCTATTATCTAACGAATGAACTTTGATTTCTGATGATCTAGCACCAAGTTATGATGGACACCGCAATTCTACTTTTTTCCGAGACACGTCCGAATAATTGCTGCCATTGCCGTATTTTTTAATATTTCTTCTTGAAAATTTTACACAATATTTTTCAAATGTCATACTTTAATGTAGCATTGGTTTTAATAAAGAGATTTTAACTGTATCGTCACAAAAAAATCACAAAAACATGCCTTCTTTGTACGAATTAACCTTACCCCCCCCTTAAAGTCATCCGCAAATAACACTTTCAAGGCCCTAAGAGCTACTAAAGGAATGGCTGACAAGCACAAAATGCAAGAAAAAGTCGTCGCGCAGGGGTGACGCTGAAACATTTCAACAGAAATATTCCGACACAAAGCTCAGACGGGAGCAAACTTCGCGGCCGAGGTGTTGAAAACTCGGATTAAATAATTTCTCGAGTAAAAGATCGGCCTCCGAGGAGAGGTGCTAATCAAATTAATCTCCGCCGCGTCTGTTTACCCCCCCTCATCAGCTCAGTCAACTTCTGCGGCCCCGGCAGCCGTTTTCAATTTTCATCCTAACGAGCCCGTCGCCGTTGTACTTTTCGTGCATCGCATTCCATCATTCGTATTATTCAGTGCCAAAGCGTTTAAATATTGAGGTCGGAAATCTCTATATTCAGACAGAAATTAACAGTGATTCTAGACAAAAGAATATTATATGTATCTCAAATTAGGTAAATATTACTTATGCGATGTAAACATATTGATACAATAGCAAAACATTGAATTAAATAATTAGAATTAAGGAAGATTTACCTGTAAAGTATTGTGGACTAGCTCTATTACATACTGTATTATGAAAAAAATGTTTACGTTAAATAAACGCTCTCATAGCATATTGTATTAGCATTGCGCATGCGTTGTGTATATAGTTCATAAGAAGGAATCAAATTTGATTACATTCGTTTATGACATTTTTTTATAGAAATCCATTCCTTCCTATTATATTAGTAGGTATGTTTAATTTTTTTATTCACATATTTATTTACTTACCTACTGGATCATCAGAGGACATATTTTAATTTTCGAACCTATAAGGGTTGTGGCTTTTCAAACATATGAAATTCTGTAAAGTGCCAAATGTAAGTTTAACGTGTATGGGTACTGAATAAAATATCTAATCTCCATTTATGAATATGGTGATCACATTTTTTCTGAGATTACATTAATTTTTGGGGGATTTTGAGCTAATATGTTAACATATCATTGGGTTATTGATTTCTACACGACTAGATAAAGAATTACTAGGTTTATTACAAAGTATTCAAAATAAATTAAAATTCACAAGGTGACCGCCATATCAATAGATGTATCATTCTTCAAATAAATTACTGAAATTAGGTAAACATGTGGCATAGATAATAATAATTACTCTTGTCATTCTAATGATTTGATTTAAGCACTCACAAATCTCAAGCCATTATAACTCACGAATGCTCGGATCCACTAACCTCTTGCACTAAGCCTTGCCACAGTATTAATCTTCAGATTCCTCCAGTGGCTTCCAGAAATCCTTTCATATACCATGATACCCTGAAGGGTTCTGGAAAACATCGCGGGTTTTATATAAAACAAGGGTTGAGAATACATTACACGTAACCCTAGCGGGACGCAATTCAAAAAAATTCAATTAATTAGTGTCTGAACACAAAAACTCGGCTAAAAAGCCCAAGTGCTTTGATTTTGACCGAAATTCTCTGTGCCTGTAATGAACGAATATTTTTTAGCAGCGAGTACAAAGAAATAAAGGTTACCACAATACCACCCCCTGCAGGCCCGCCCCGCACCACCTCCCCTCGCACTTAACAGTAGACACTACCATCCCCTCTTAATTAATGACGCCGCCCTCCGCAGCCGGCCGCGTCTTGCAACGAGGCTTTTTATTACTTTCGATGTAAAATTCATTTTAAACGTCAACCCCCGACGCTCTGTAGGCTCTGCGGGACGCGGAAGGCTGTGCAACAAACGGCGCGTGATGTTTTATCGCCCTGTGATGCTCGCATTTAAATACGCTGTCATTTTAAAGGCTTTCGGGGTAAACGTTTTCATTAAAATGCTTTTGAAAACAGCTTTCGTCAACACTCTCATATATTAGGTGTACCCATAAGTAATCAATTATTTACGTGGCAACAAAAAAGAAGAATTTAATTACTGTTTGAACACGGAATATGAAATGGATTAGTCAGGATGAGAAGACAGGTTCCTGGAAGAAAAGAAAGGTCAGAAAGGAAGCACGCTCTTATTTTTGTCCTTTTGGTCCAGGTCGAAGGAACAACGCTGGTTTTTCCCTTATCAGAAGGGGCAGTAGATCAGGAATTCTTGTGACACCTTAATCCTTATCAAAGGGCCTTACGATCACGTAAACTGGGCACACACAAAACTCAGAACAAAACACGTCAAGCAAACAAGACATGATATTATCATTCAACCTTGACAAACGGTTTTGGTAGAGCGTGCACTATGAAAAGGTGTAGGGAAGGTGGAATGTGTTCAGTGACATCTGGTCCTGTTCATAAAGATCGAACAATTACATTTAATTTTATTTTTTATCGATTTAATCTCCATCGTATCTAGGACCTTTTGCCATCTTGTTGGTAGACTTTTAAGAAAAATATGCTTCTAGTTGTTTTTAAAGCGTCATTATCAAACCCTACCGGGCGCCCACTTTGATCGTTATCAGACAAGTCAAAATCACCATCGGAAAATTTTCTGAACCAACGTTGGCACTTATTTACTTTCAATGCGTCTCCATACACATCACAAATTTTCTTTGTTGCGACCGTTGCATTACCACCCGATAGAAAATGAAACAGCATGCATAAATTTTCTTTGTTAGTTGATTGTCCGCCATTTTACAACAGAATAATAAAAAAAATTAAATTTAATTGTTACAAGTCATAAGACCACGGATTATAATATTGCGCATAACATGCGTCTTTTTACGTTCACTTTACTTTGCTTGACTGAAGCAAACATTCCCTACCAAAAATAATTGACTACTTATGGGTACACCTATTAGTTAACGCATAAAAATTTCACCTTTTCCACGTAAATTTCCATTCACTATGAAATTTGCTTGGAAAAGTGATGTTTTTAGACAGAGATATATATATTCAGAATATTTTGTTTGAACACAGTTTCTTCAAAATTTTCAAGAATGCAATACTGGATATTTATCATAGAGTTAAGTATACCTAGTATACCTAGTCACGGCCGTGTTTCCTATAACAACTGAAATGTGTGCTGCAATCTTATGGTGAACGTCGGCAGTAGCCTAGTTTAGGTGAAGTTTCTGTTAGGTAAGGTTTCTGTAAGAATGTATAGATTAATTTAAATGAAACTAATAACTAAAGCTTTGCCTCAATATTTATTTTTATATTTATTTACGAAAAATAGTACAAGGCAAGTAATTTTATTTTTTATGTAATTTTTTGTTGTCTGTCTTTTATATAAAATTTGTTTGTTTTGTCTTTTATATAAAATTACTAATTAAAAATATATGTTACATGAAATGTGAGAATGCGCATATTTTATTTATAAATTTTAACCATTCCTAATTCACACCAAATTATAAAATAAGTTCTATGGTATCTTACCTCATTAATTAATGTATATGTCAGTTATTACGTGAAATAACGTGATGGTGTTACGTCAACCAAAAGTGTTGTTGGCGTAGTGTTGCTATTATAACAAATGTAAATGAAAAAATCTGAGTTGTTAGTCTAGTGGGCACAACAGGGGCTTTTCATTTATGAGATTTCGATTTCGGTTCCCGGTAAGGTCACAATACAACTATAATTTTTGACACGTTTCGATACAGTAATTGGTCTTCTAGCCTAATAATATTCAAAATAACAATTGTTAATATGAAATCACTTTTTTCATAAAATTAAAAAAATTATATCGAATTAAAATCTTTTTTATAAAATTTTCGGAATATTTTTATCACGCAAATAGTTTTAAAGTGACTTGCTTACTCTTTACATGAAAAATGACATATTTTATTAATGATGGGGTCGGATTATGTTATGACTCAAGAAAGATATGATTACATTTCAAACTCTTATTATAACAAAGTTAAGAAGAAACAAGAAATAAAACTATTTTAATTTTATGTGCAAGAATTACAGTTTACATGCGTATTTTAGAATAGTATTTAATTTAAATTTAAATTTTGTTTATATTTTTAACCTCAAGGATACATACGTATATTTTAAAAGCGTTTGTGTTTTTTTTAAGATTTTCTTTTATTTAATTATTAATACAAAAAAAAACTTGAAGCTTTGTGTAATTTTGGTTGAAATTAAATTACTATTAAAGTTATTTTATAATTATATTTAAAAAAAAATAATTTATTTATCTATAATTAATAAATCTATAAATAATAAATTTTTATAGATTTCATAAATATTTTAGTTGTACTAAAGGTATTTCAGATAAAATAAATGATTGATATATTGGTCTCGCCAAGCTTATAGTATTCAAAGGGTTTTGGATTTATTGTAAAATTAAATTGACAGGTACATGAAAATGTAATGATAAAATTATCATTCCATTTTCAAGTAGCTACCAAATACGACTAAATACATTCATACATTTTTTTGTGAATTTTAAGTAATTATTCTACTAATAGAATCAACGTCAACTTTGTGGAGTTTGCAATGATCTATTTTAAAGATATTTTGTGAATAAAATTAGTGTTTTTTAACGACACGAGATAAATAGTATCAGAAAATCTCCTTTACAGGTGAAGATATAAACGAGTATACAAATATAAGAAACAGAGTAAAGTTATAGTCCAATTAAAAAGTAATTCAGCAGTGACAGAAGGAGGGAGCAGAGGTAGGAATATAGAGGGAGGGGGAGGGTTTAACGAGTAAACTGAAAGAATATAATATGAGTTGATGAATATAATATTGTTTAACAAATTAAAAATCTATTCCAAATTTCATTTTATATCTAAATATTATATTCATTTTATTACTTTTACGCGTGATGGATTGGAGAAGTTCAATGATACATAAATGAAAATAATGATTATTATCTATGACGTGATTCGCAAATTTGGAAAAGTTGGTACTTGTAAGACAACAATGATGTTTTTTTACCCTAATGCTGAGGTTTATAGAAATTCGTCCGATATATTTACTACTTCAATCAATGCATGAAATTATCTATTGTTGAGTTCAAATTTTAAAAGTGTTTAATTTACAAATTATCCTTAATAAAGATCAATTTTTACTAAATCTGTTGGCGTCATAGGTAAAAACTAACCCATAAAAACGAAGTTTTTATTATACTCCCTATCTCATTTACTAGGGGAAACTGGTTTGGCGTTTAATCTACGCGTTGGGCTTCAGTCGAGCGCCGCTACGAAAGGGAGCAATAAAAAATTTCCAAAAATCCAAAATTATACTATAATCAGGTTAAATGTCTACCAGATGCGTCGAAATATTTTCATACAACTGAGTAAGTTGTATGAAAAAACCATTAAAAATTTCTAAAAATTCAAAATTATACTATAATTTTAAAAAAAATTAACGAAAATTTGATAGATCTTCTTGATTGTCGCCACGAGTCTGCTTGCAAGTTTCAGCTCGATTGGATCACGGATAAATGGCTAAAAATCGATCCAAAGTTTTTGCGTGAAAGAAACAAACAGACAGACTCCAAGAGTTTATATAAAGGGAGTAAAAATCAAATCAATTACCTACATTATAGCTGCTAGTCTTACCCGACGAAAAGGTCAAAGGGTTTGTTTATAGATGGTTGCAAATCCCCTGACAAACCATAAACAGCAGAAGAAGCATTTTCATTACGCAAACGAGCGTCCCATCGTAAGACGTTTCGCGGTAAAAAATATTATCCCTTTAAAACATTACGACGAGTGCTAAAAAGTTGAATTTACAAAAAAGCCGTCGCGAGATGAGCCTCGCTGGATAATATGACGTGATGGCGATATAACCGAATCAGGGCGGGCAGCTGGGAGCCTGACTGAAGGCTCGTGGCGCCAGGTCCTGCGCTTACTTTATGGTAACATTAGCCTAATTAGATCACTCCCCGCTCTAATCTCGCAATCAGAGGTTACTTAGCATAATGTCGGCGCTTTCACAATACGAAGGAGCTCGCCAAACTTTGAGGTCCAGGCTGTACAACTTCACGGCGTCGCGTGTTATTTGTTATTGGAATTTTAATATTTTAGTATTGTTCTTTTACAGATATTTTCACATATATTCTTGTATATCATGAAAGTACTCGTAAATAATTATATATGATAGCACGACCCGGTAATATATTGTTCATTATTCCCTATATGTTAATAGCTTATCATTCCGAAATCGACTTCTGGTGAAGTTAAAATATCAATCAATGTATATTATAGATGTCTCACAGAGACGAATTTAAGGGTAATGAAAAAGCTTTGGTGCCGGCCTCGTTGAGGATTGTTACAACTTATATGTGAAACGTAGCGTATAATTTAAATATAAACAATTTCCAAAAAATTAGTAGATATGATATTCTATCATGGGTGAAAATGGCGAACGTTACATTGTGTAAAGTGATCACTTACGCCAGCCGTATGATAGATCGTAAGCCCTGTGTACACCCAAAAGACTTATATACCTACTTTCCCATAAAAATACAGTTTCCTCTCTGTGAGACGTCTATAATATACATTGATTGATGTCCCTGTGATAAAAATCCAGTAATGTTCTGAAAAATTTGGACATACTCAAAATATACTGAATTTAAAATATATCGTAACCAGGGTAGGTGGAAAGAGATATGCCTGTTACTACAGACAATCTCAGAGAGATGCATGAAAATTGTCGACCCTTTCACTATAGTAACATACAAATGAAAATCATGAGACTTAGTAAGAAATAAGCTATGTTGTATATTTGAGAACCAATGCCATAAATATTACATAAATTTAAGTAATTTGCATCGTTTAACACAGTTGAACAATAATAATTAAATATTCAAATTTTTTTAATAAAAATATAAACACGGATTACGTGTTGCATCTACATTTTTACTATTTTCAAAAAACGCTTGTGCTGTGAAAATAAGACTAGATTGCTCGTGTCCTGGAATGGGGTTCGAACCACTACACCAACAACATTTCATTTATTTATATTTA
Organism: Agrypnia vestita; assembly: GCA_016648135.1. NCBI lineage: Eukaryota > Metazoa > Arthropoda > Insecta > Trichoptera > Phryganeidae > Agrypnia > Agrypnia vestita. Next base: position 21,339 of record JADDOH010009526.1, on the reverse strand, counting down.
AATTCAATTTATATTTATAAACGTGTAGAATTTATATTTAAATGCTCTCTAAAAATTAAAAGTAATTTTATGGCGGCCCTCGTAGTCCAGCGGACATGACACGACATGCTTCTCACACAGAAGGATACGGGTTCGATTCCCGGTGAGGTCACAATAAATCTGTGTGATTTACTTAAGTCCGGGTGTTTTGTGATGTTTATCGCTTCTGTAATTGAGTCTCTTGTCTTGTTGAAGCGTAAAATAAAAAAAATAAATAAAAGTATCACCCAATAGTCATGAGGCTTTAAAATAAAGGGTTGGTAATAATTAATTATATATTTAAATAAACTAACAAATCAGCAGAAATTTGTGAATCCACGTAAAACAAAGTCCCGATTAATCATGTAACTATTCTGATAAATTACAATTTAGAGGATAATTTAGTGGCGTGTTTTTGGGCGGGTTCTCTTCCAGGACTGGCGAAAGTTACAGCTGGAGGTACCTCCTTGCTCCAAACCTCCTCGGCAGATTTATGTGCAAGGGTTGCACGTCTCATGCAGTCGAAGTTCACGCCATCCAAATGCATTCATGCACCGTCTGCGCCCCTCGTGCACATCATCCCCTATTGGGGAGGTTAAAAAATAGGAACTACTTACCGTCAAAGTGACGAGCCTGATTTTGGGCGAACTCAACTGCCATTTCCAATAGTAAATTTGATATTAATTGGACGGCTGATATAACTGGCTTGGGGGGTAGGCAGAGAGGATAGAGCCCCACACTCTTCTGTCCTGACATACAACTCTCGCCTCATCCACATTCATATATCTTCGCATGCAGGCTCGCCGGTTGTTGAGGCTTCTAACGGGACTATTTTCCAGTATCTGGTTGATCTGTTATGTTATATCTGGTCATGCCACGTCTTCGGCGGTCGCCCTCTCTTTCTGGCGCCATCAACACTTGCACTATATATCTTTCTTGCCATTCTTTCCTCATTCATTCGCTCAACATGCCCAAATCATCTGAGCGACCCTTTTTTAATTCAATTAATTATGCTAAGATCAGCTTTTGCTTAATAATCCTTATTTCGGATTATTATCTATCCGTAATTTGCTGGAATCAGGATGGAATTATAACAACAACAATTAATAATAATAATAATAATTGGATAATTTGTATAGCGCCGTTTTCGCGAAATACTCACCTACTCGAATACTCACCTCAATTATGATGACTAACTGCTAATGAGACCCGGGCATTCGAGTGTGACGGCTCGTGTTACACGCAAGGGTCATTATTAAGATCATAAATACTACCCGAAAGCCCGTGATTTTTCGGATAGTATTTATGATATTTTCTTAAGCTTGTGTATTTTGCTGATGTGTTTTCCTACAGTAAATAGACCTCATGTTCAAATATAGAGTTGTCTACTAGGAGCGAATGGAGGACTGTTTGTATTGCAGCACAGTGTATAGAATTGAGAAAGAGTTACTTAGATGGTTGGATCCATCAAGAAGAGGATGGTTAAGGAAGCTTTGAGGGAAACAGTTAAAGAGGGCATCCGTGAAAGATCTGGTGTGACCAGTTAAACCATGTACCTACTTCAGAATGGCCCTGTTGTTTCTGCAACTGAAGTGCGTGTAAGAAAAGATTTATGAAAGAGCGCCACGACACACGAACGCGGCGTTCTATCCCCCGCGGAAAAACGGCGTGACGGTTATTTTAGTGAAGTTAGAATGAACGCATGAACGTTAATTTATATATCCAATTTTTATACGATATTTCGTATTGCGTGATGACATATTAAAACAATTATATTATATTTTTAATGGAATTTATAATAATTTTAATTTAAATAAATATAATCAGTAAGTTCTGTAGGTTGTAGTTTATTACCAAAACGGAGAATTAAGCATATCATAGAAGCTTTAATAATAAGTGCCAAGGAAAAAAGAATCTTAATATAGGGCTTCACCGAAAATATTTAATTATCCATAGGGGAAGGGGTAACTTAAACCTTATAAATATTATATTATTTTATACCTGGTATATACACCGTTTGATAATGGCCTTACAAGCCGAAACGGCTGTCACATTTAAAATAATACTTAACCTGCACTAAAACTTAACTCGAAAAGCATAAATATATTATATTACACTTGTAAATTCATAAATTCTTATAATTAAAGAGTTAAGGTTGTTATTACGATCGTTAGATATATTTAACTGTAAATGGTTGCGGATATTTTATACGAACCGTATGTTTTTCCGAGAAACGATTCTCTACGTTTCGTTGAATGCTTATTCAACGTCATCAGGAGGACGACCTCTTACCCGGGGAGGTAGAGGGCGGACTGATTACTGCTTTCGAGGGCGTAAATTATATGCACTTTGTTGTGGAGTGTTCACTTCTTCTACAATAGAGAAGGAACATATTGGAGCAATTAAAAACAACAACTTCATATTACCCATATTAGTGAGGGAGTCCATTGAAATATACAAATATCCCAATTTCAATAGATGACAGTTACAAACTATCAAGTACTTGGCGCCCTGTTCTTACGACATTGATTCAACCCTTGAGAGACGTCGCAGTAGTCCCCCAACGTAACTAGTACGTACTGCACACTGGGGACCTCTATTGTAGAAGAAGTGAATACTCCACAATAAAGTGCATATAATTTATGCCCTCGAGAGAAGTAATCAGTCCGACCTCTACCTCCGCGGATAAAGGTCGTCCTCCTGATGACGTTGAATAAGTATATTATAGAAATCTCACAGAGACGAAACTGTATTTCTTATGGGAAAGTAGGTATAGAAGTCATTTGGGTGTACATAGGACTTATGACCTATCTTATGGTTGGCTTAAGTGATCACTTTACACAATGTAACATCCACCCATGATAGAATATACCATGCTTACTAATTTTTCGGAACTTGTATATATGTTCAAATTGTGTGACAAGCAAGACAACTTACATGTGAAAGCTTGTCACACAATTTGAACATATATACAACTTCCGAAAAATTAGTAAGCATGGTATATTCTATCATGGGTGGAAATGGTGAATGTTACATTGTGTAAAGTGATCACTTAAGCCAACCATAAGATAGGTCATAAGTCCTATGTACACCCAAATGACTTCTATACCTACTTTCCCATAAGAAATACAATTTCGTCTCTGTGAGATTTCTATAATATACATTAATTGATTAATAATGTCTCTGTGATATAAATCCAGCACTGTTCTGAAAGATTTGAACAAACTTAAAATATTACGACGTTGAATAAGCATTCAACGAAACGTCGAGAATCGTTTCTCGAAAAAACACAAGTTCGTATAAAATATCCGCAACCATTTACAGTTGAGTAATTCTTATAATGTTCGAAGGTGTGAAACCCACAAATAATCCTGTACGTACATGTTTGAATGGAGCTTATTGAAAGCTGTTCATCTTACGAGCCCACTTGCCCCGAACTAGAGAAGTGCATCGCCAGCGAGTTGTGCAGCGGTCCCAACAAGGGCGAACTAAAGCACACACCTGACTAGCGCATCCGGAAATGCACTGTGAATGCACTCAATGTGCAGTGAATTTGCATTAAACTTGCGAGGAGACTGCGGCGCTAGATTATTCTATTCTGGCGCCAATTGCTCGAATTTAATTTTACCCACAATCGAAACTCGCGCTTTTAGCAATTTGTCTGTAATTATACTGACCATCACAGCCTTCAATTGAATTGTGCCAAATCAAAATATAATCACACTAACTGTTCATACCCCGCGTTGCACGGGATAAGGACTATGTTTAAAATAAATTTATGAGGCTAAACAAAAGTTCGATTCGAACGGTTCAGATTTGCATCGAAAATATATCAGGGGGAGGGGATACGGTAAAAAAGAAAAGGGGGAAAATGTCACCCATGGTAACTGCCGAGTCTTAAAGAATAAGTTTCCAAATTTTGAGTTCGATCGGTCAAACGGTACAGATTTGCATCGAAAATATATCAGCGGAGGGGAAGGTTTGAAAGAATAGGGGGAAAATGCCGAATATGTTACCCGCCAGGTCCTAAAGAATAAGATTCCAAATTTTGAGTCAGATCGGTCGAAAGTTACAGACTTACATCGAAAATATATCAGGGGAAGGGAAGGGGTAAAAGAATAGGGAGGAAATATCGCCTATGTTCCCCGCCGGGTTCCAGAGCATAAGTATGCAAATTTTGAATCGAATCGAACAAACGGTGTGGATTTTTATAGAGAACAGACAGACAGACATTGAGTTTTATAGGTATAGATTGTTCCGTCATACATTAACCAATTAAATTAAAAAGAAAATAATAAATGTATCTGAACAAACATAAAGAAACATTCACAGGTTTTCAGTTAAATATAGAATTTTCTATATACCCACAGTTTTCTGGGCTAGTCTGCCTCATGCAATCAACTTTTAATTAATTACATCATGACTGCTGAGCGTCGTCAAAATCAGTCCTGATCATCATCAAAAATCTCATTACGGGCTCTATTGAGTCTGTTAGGAGATTTGAAACATCGGCAGAGGTCGGAGACATACGGCAAAACAGTCCAGGAAACTTAACATCCAAAAAACTGGACATATATTGTAAATATTGTATGTAGGTACATCGTATGGAGATTACCGTGGTTGATAAAAATAGCTCACTTGAACCTTGAAACTACCAACAACGTAAATGTTTCGGATTCGTGCGTCAGTGCCAAAATAGCGCAGTTTTTTGCGAAAATAGATATGTTGCGAGTTTGGTATTACGTTAACCGGATTCGGGGTGGTAAAGGGATGAAGGATGCCTTTGCTTTGCACAGGCCCTAAAGAGTAATATTAACAATGCAAAATTTGGTCGAAGCAGCGGGGATATAAGATTGAGGTGAGATTACTATATTGTACTTGAGTAGAACTGATTAAGGCCTTGCACAAGATAGTAATAAGTGATCGTATACAAAACAGGCAGTCATACATTTATGTTTATACGTAGATTAATTTTAATATAATTCAATGTCTACGATAATAAATTTATTGTATATGTTGAGGAAAATCTTTTAATGCATCCACTTAAATTATATAATTTCATTAAAAATATACTTTATAATTTTAATTATATTTCGATTATCTTCAAAACATGCACCTACTAATTAATAACTTCCGAATATCTTCACCAGAGTTTGGCATTATTTTTAAATAATAACTTCATCTTTTATTTTTCTATTATACTTTTTAATGTTTGGCTTAATCAATTTCGCATTACTCACTAAGTCAATATTTTTATGTATTTTTCTATAGAAATAAATATATAAAATATTATCAAATTCTTCCAAAACCTTTATTATGTGAGCCCACTCATGCCTGATATGTTACAAGTGAAACTTGGTATGTTTGAAGCGTACTTTTTTTGGTAATTTTCAATTATATTATTTATAAGACATCCGTTTAAAGAATATTCATGCTTGAGTTTAAAAATATATTTATATATATAGTCTTATACGAATAACATGAATAATATAATGTTCTTTTCGGCGTATTGTAAAATGTAAAAACATCTAAAGTTAGAAGTAAAAACATCTAAAAGTCAGAGTAGAACATGCTCTGGCTGAAGTTGAAGATTTTTAATTTAAGTCTTAAATTTTTGAAGTTTTGGAATTTTATTCATCGCACTACTTGAATAGTGTAATATAAATTATAAATTTTCATTTTATTTTTTAAATCGTGCAAGGGTTCTCACGGCATATTTAATTTAAAAAATTGCCACTGCTAATTAACCCCTCCCTCTTCCTCCTGCTGATAGAGACCTTCGCCATCTGCCAGTCATTAAATGAATGTGCACAAAATTATCTCTGTTTTTTCTCTAGTGGCAAAAATGTTTCTACCGCAGGAAAGTTTTTTCCACCGACTTGTTAATGGATTTTTCTATGATTGAACACTATATAAAAATCGCTCGATTAAACCAGTGGGCTCAAGCCATTTTTATAACCGAAATAGATATATCGTCATCTACACTTCAGCCTTAAAGCAGAACTTTTCATATGCTTCTAATTATCTCTCTTTGTCTGTTTTTTTGTTGTGGCGGAATCTTTTGATTGCTGTTTCACCAACTTCTCGGCTAGCTAGAGCTCTGAAACTTTAAAAATTTACGTAACCATACACAATCAAATCATTTGGTACGTATTTCGATTAAAAATAATAATTTTTCATTATTGAGAATTCAATTCACTCAAAGAGCATTCGAAGTGCCTACGTAGCTTCAAGATTTATCAATATTAATAATAAAAAAAGCACCGTTTTCAAATAATAAAAAAAGCACCATTAGACGTCGGAACTAAATGTCAAAATCGATGATTTGGGGTTATGTTTCATTAAGATTTTTAATATCTCGGGATAACTTTGATTTAGAAAAAATCGGTTCACCAACAGGGATACTCAACATAATTATTTTTTTTATTGTTTAATTTAAAGACTATCGAAGTTCAGAATGACCCTAATGGATAGTCATTTTGGACAAGGTGATTAGTATAGTTACAAGTTACAATTTAAAAGTTACAATAAAACAAATACATTATACAATATAAGTATAGTACAATAAGCGATTACAAGATGAACGAAGTTCACAATCTCCGCACGACATGATAGGCATGTAGGCTCCCAGGTCAACTAAGTCAGAAAATGTGTACCCTCGCTTTGTGGCTATAAAATTTTTGTTTTGGTTGATTTCCGAAGAGTCAGTCTTACACGCTCAAACTATTTTCGGTCAGGAGCAATATAATTTCTCTCTTAAACTGAGGTTGTGTCATGTGAAATATGTCGATGTTGGGGTTACGTGACGTAACCTCGTTGTACTGGTTTTTATTATGCCACGGGATCAAAGAGATGCGCAATATACGAGGAGTTTTCTGCAATTAGCTTATCACACTCATGTCCCATCCCTTCACCTTCTCGCGGTGAAACTTTTACCTCATATTGAAAGCATTTTTTTGATCCACTTGTTCTATTAATTTCTGACATGACGTCATTTTCTATTCATTCCGTAACTATTTTCGTCGGTCACTGCTCATTGGGTGCAATCTTAACAGTAGCGTAACTGCGGAGGGATGCCTGGAGTTGGAAGGGACGCGGTATTCAAGAAATGTCCTTTTACAATTTCTGCACACTGCAAGAGTGTCAAACCTTCCTTCCTTGAAAAGAAATCCTTCCTTGCAGGCAGCACGGTCCATGCTTCTTGCAAGATTGATCACCAGCATGATCGATAAGTATACGAGCACTAGGAGAAGAAGTAGGAAAATGAATAAAATATTGGTTAAAAGTGAACACATTAAAATAATAAAATGAATCGATAATTATCATATTAATTTAAAGTAAAACCACCAAGAAATTACGGAAAATTTAAAAAAGTAAAACCATAAAAACCATGTCTTTACTAAACTTCCTTTCTTTGTAAAATATAACAATAATTAAAGACGAATTAATACATATAACATAACACTAAACTTACAGAAATTTAATATATTTCTAAAATGTCAGATGTTTTTAAATGTCAAGATTTTGATAGATTCAATTATCATCAATATCGTACCTTATGAATTTCCAGCGTCAAATGATTTAGTTAGAATCAGATTTGATTAACGTAGAATTCTTCAAAAGTAAGCAGGAAACTAAAAGAAATTAATTATTATTTGATTTTTCCCAAAAAATCCAATTTTGCTGTCATCTGTGAACCAATTGTTTTGAAAATTTTCGTAATTCGTAGTGATGTACCTATTATCCCTACGGACTAATTCAAATTTAGAAAATATTCCGCGACGTTATCGGGCCGCCGCGCCGTTGCTAATCAAATTTTTCTAATGATTCCAATTTGAAAAAACCAATAAAATTTCTAAAAATCCGAAATTATACTATAATTATTATTTTTTGTAACGAAAATTTGACAGATCTTCTTGATCGTCGTCGCGAGTCTGTTTGTCAAATTTTAGCTCGATTGTATCACGGGAAAACGGTCAAAAATCGATCCAAAATTTTTTGTTGACGGCAAGCAAGCAGACGCCACGAGTTAATATAAAGGGAGTAAAAATAGTTTAATTTATCATTATTATCATCAATGAGATAATTTATTATATATATATATATATTAATAGATTTATATATATATATAATATCAAATATCATAACATTAAATTTAAAAAACATAGCATGGGTCAAATGTCGTCAAGTGTGATGTTGCATTAAAGTCTTGCGTGTGACAGTCATATAACTTTTTGTCTTTCTCGCTTAGATATCGCTCACACATATGTACAATGTACATTGTACATACATTAACGTGTATCGGTGTGCGATACATTTTTACAGTGGCATGACCAAAAAGTACTCGCCAGAACTAACCTGGGGGCAAAGATAATTGGCACAGGTGAGACTGAGATGAGACATATACAGCAAAGGTTAAAACAATGGTGTCGCTATGGTACCAACTGTACTGCAGAAGGCGAAAAAAAACCACAGCCGTTGCACTAATGCACTAAGCTAAGAAAATCAGCGTTGGTCGCCAACCTTCGATGAAAAAACAGTATATGAAAAGCAGAATTTCAATATTAATCTAGAAATTGTAACATATTACACGACGTGACGTCACCAAGTAATTTTTTACAGGGTACTTGAACAAATTAACTAACTAACTAATGATCTTGCTGTATCTCCGCAGAGGTAAGCAGAGAGAACTGAACGCCACATTCTTCTCTCCGTAAAACACAACTTTAGTTCGTCACATTCGCACATCTTCTCATGCACACTCTATGGCTATTGAAGCTAAAGATCCATTTTCCAATATATGTTGTGATCTGATCGAGCCAGATCTTTCAAGGACGCTCTTTGTAACTGCTGGCTTCAACGCTCGCCTCATATGTTTTCTTTACCATTCTTTGCTCGCTCATACGACTCGACGATCCTTTTTTTATTCTAATTGCTACACTACAGCCAGCATTACATTCACATATAATTTTTTGATTCTTCACTCTACTGATAAAAGATTTTCCATTATATATAATTATATATAAATATATCACTTGTCTAAGACCACTAATGAGTATAGGGATACACGACTAGTTTCGACAACTGCAGATGTTGTCATCAACGGGTGATTATATAAACTAAAGCATGAGAGTAAAATGAATTATCAAAGGTATTGTTGATAGAGGTGAGTGGAGTTATGTTTGGGGAGAGGGGGTTAGCTGGGGTGGGGTTTGAGTTAATGGGATCAAAGTTATTTTGAAATATTATGTTATTGATTAGAGTTCTATTAGAATTTAATTTTTTTTGTATTTCTTAATCTTCGAGATTGTTCATTATTTGGCCTTTCGCCAATTCAATAAATAATATAAAGATTTTCCACACAAGCACCCTAGCGGCCGCTTTTCCACCGCATTTATTTGAGAACTTTACTATAATTTCACAATTAATACACGTCATAATAGATACGATGTATGGCGCATACACAAAATATTTTCCCTATCGAAATAGCCAATAAACAAGCTATCCTGTAATGCAATTTAGCCTAGTATTGTGAGACCGCTCTTCTGATATATTGGCTGCAGAGTCTTAAGGCATGAAGCACCGCCTAACTTATATAGCCAGAATATCGGATTACACGGCTCTTACCTCGACTTTATATTTGCATAGTCTGTACGGCTATTCTCAACTACTTGAATATTCTCTCCTAGCCAATTTAAGTTGCCTCACTTGCATGGCGTTTGACGTCATGCATTCAAAATAATGTAATATAAAAAATAAAAAGTATTACGTACGAAATACGTTTTACGTCACTTAAATTTACAAATAAACGCGGTTTTCAGAATTTTTAAATCATTTTGTTGGAAAAGATTGTAATTTAATAAAAATTAGATGTGAAATCGTTAAAAATAAGTGAAATAAAAAATGTCTAAAAGTTCATAAATATCAAAGTAAATTTAAACACCAGTTCTATTCTAAAATAGTTCAAATATAGTATCCCTAGTACCTTCAACCACAGAATTATATTTATATATTTGAGTCAAGTATATAAAAGACAACACGATTATTCTTCTTCTTAAAATAAGGCAATCCGCCCTCATAGAGCGATTTGTGCCATTTTGCCAGTTGTAAATGAGGTAATGCTAAGAAAGGGAAATTAATCATATATTTATGTCATTTACTGACAAGAATTTTGATATTATCGCTATCAGACTAGGCGAGTTTATAGCAAGAAGATTACAAATATTGGTTGGGAGTTGGAATTTAGCCTCGATCAGCTCATTGTAAAAGGCATTAGTTCATTATTTATTGGTTGTTCAATTGGTTGAAATATAACTATGTTTTCTATATTAAAGTTACAACTCATGTTTCGAGAGTAAGAAAACCTCTCATTGACAGAAAAACTCGCGTAGAAAAAACATAGTTATTTACCATTTCAATGATCATCGTGAATAATCTCTAAATACAATATTTTTTTTAAATAAATAAATTTAAGTTGTCAAAAATAAAGTTCTTTTTAAATTGAATTTAGTTATAATTGTCTCAATTTCGTCTTTTTGTTTTGTCTTGTCTTGTGATTGTCTCATAACTTTTGTCTTTTTGTCTTGTCTTGTCTCATGACTGTCTGACATGATTGTCTGACATTTGTCTACTGAGTGCTGTTGAGAGCTATTTTTGACATTTCAGGAAGGTTTTGAATTAAAGTTTTTCAAAATTATTTTGTTTAATTAATATAGCTGAAGATCCAATTAAGAAAAAGCGATACTTAAACAACTTCCTAGTACTAATTATCATTATTCTTATCTTTTTACTTCCTTAGTTTTTAATTTAATTAGTATTCTTTTATTTGATATTATCAATTGTAGCTATGCATATAAAAAAATACTACTTTATGTGCATTACTTTTGTTAATGGTATTTTGTACCTTTTAGGAAATAAAAAAAAGTAATGAAATTAATATGATTGTAAATGAAGATCGGTAGGTACCTATTGATCTTCATTTTATTTGAATTTTTAAAAATGGAACATTTAAATTTGTGTGAAAATTCTTTCACAAACAACTGACAATCGAGCTATTGAGAAAATTATAATATACCGGTGAATAATACATATTTAATAATGGATAAAGTTTCTAATTAAAATAATAGCTTTAAATGTTGTTTCTCTTTTCAGGTGTGTACTTTTATTATTTTTAAATATTAATGAGAAATATTATGTTCTTTTACTAATAAAACATATACTCTTTTCAGAGCAACGCAAAAAAGCTTTTATTTAAAAAAAACTAAAATATTTGGGAAACTACATTATATGTTTATAGATAATTCAACTAATTATTTAGTAAATACGGTTACTACGAAACTTTATCACTCAATATTTCTATGCGCCATATTCTATTTAAATTAATAAAACGTAAATCCTCTTACATATTAAAAAATATAAAGTAATCCTTGGACGTGAAGCAATAATAAAGTTAAGCCAACTGCCTTATTAATTTTAAATTACTCATACTTTCATATTTCATATTCATTCTTACAAAATGAAAAAATTGCATTAGCCTACCTAAAAATTTACCCTAAAATAAAAAAGTATTGGTATTAAATAGATGATTTAACGTATTAACAAAATATCATCGTCATGGGATCACGGCGGTGCAAGAAAAATGAAACACTTGAAACGAAATATATATTTTTTTTAATCGCGAAAAGTCACTGGACACAAACTCAATTATTGCATTGTTATGTTATGTTAGATATGTTAGATGTGTAAGATAAGAAGAAAAGATGAAATGTGATTGCCATTTAGGAAGAAAAAAAGATCGCAAACATCTGTAATGTACAGTGGGATGAAGTTGTATGTGAGTCTGTCAGGGAATAGGGACGAAAAATATATGGAAAATTTTAAGAAAAAACTAAGATAGTTCGTGATACGTGCTTTTGATTAGACATTTGATATATGTATATACAATGTATATATTAGGAAATATAAATGTTATTTTATTACATATTCTAAGAATAAAAAAATAAAAAATAAAAAAAAAGTTGTCATTATCGAGAGACTTCCACTTGTCTGTGGAACACTTCATTAAGTTTTTCAGAATACTTGTCTCTTATCGCACTGATTCACTATCGAACGCCCTTTCGTAATTTATTCGCACTAGTCGCCGCTTTCGCTAATTTTACTTCTACGGTTTGGCTTCGCTTATCAAAAAACTCTGTCGACACAATACTAACGCGTATTCATAAAGAGCCGATTCTCTCGAAATTTTCAGTAGAGTTTCGCGTATTCAAGTTCTTTCTAAATTCTGCTAGTATGTTCGGAAAATTATATATATTAATGTATATTATAGATGTCTCATAGAGACGAAACTGTATTTTTTAAAGGGAGAATAGATATAGAAGTCTTTTTTGGGTATACATAGGACTTACGACCTATCGTACACTTGGTTGGCTTAGGTGATCACTTTACACATATGTAACGTTCGCCATTTCCACCCATGATAGAATACCATGTCTATTGATTTTTGGAAGTTGCATATATTTCAATTATACTCCACGTTTCACATGTGAGTTGCAAGGATCCTCACCGCGGCAGGCCATAAATCTTTTTCCTTCCCCTTGAATGACCACATTATATATATACATATTATATATATTTCTTCATCGTTTCAGTATCTCATGACAAAATATTTATTTGAATACTTATTGTATTTTATATTATTTATTGAATTCGCATTTACTTTGTGAAATGGCATTTACTTTGTGAAATGGCATAATTGATTTATATATAAATAAAAAACTTGTGTAAAACTACTTATGAGTTTATGTATGCGCTACTAGTTCCGAGAATAACAGATTATTAGTTCACATTATTATTAGTTTTTATTCTCATCTGTAGATTAGAACATCTGTAGTTCTCATAACTAGTAGTGTATACTTAAACTCAAAACTGGTCTTATACAAGTGGTTTATTGTATTTTTGTAAATTTTCAAGAACTAACAAGTTTTATACCAACCAGTTATTCAGTCTACGCTAACTAACCTAGAAATAGTCAGTACACAATTCACGTTGTTATGACAACAGGCGCAACCTACTCTAGCGGTGACGGCATCTGTTGCGAACTAACTGAAGCGCGCGCTGCTTACAATTTCACCTCATTTCGGATATTACTGCGGCGAGCGCGCCGGGACTTTTCAGCGCCGGGGGAGGCCACCCTTACCGCCGGGCTGAAACAGATTCCAAATTTATGGGAAACTCTCATTAAAAATAAACCTGCATGAAATGTGGAGTGCGAATCGCGAAACGCGGCCGTTTCTTGAGCGATACCGTTCAAAACACTCCGATCCCTCGCTTTCTTCTTCTTCTTTCCATGCCTTTTCCATTCAACGGAGGTTGGCTATGACTTTGTCGACTGCGACCCGCAACAGCTCTACAATAGACTGGCCAAACCAGGCCTTTTCCTTCTTCCAGGGCTAATCTTTCCCTGCATTGTGAGAAGCAAGATCTCGTACTTCTCTGGATGTCTCGTTACATGTCCTTGATATTGTAGTTTTCGAATTTTTATTGTTTTTTTTTAAATAGAGATGCGAACACGGAATATGTGTCACATCAATATTCGTACTATTTTCAAACTAAGCCAAATGCTTGTGCCATGGAAATAGGAATAACTTGCTAGTCTGGAGTGAGATTCGAACCCGCGACCTTTGGATAATGAAGCGAGTGTCCTAACCACAAGACGAACAAGCTACCCATTTTAATAACTTTACTGTTTGCTTGTGTACTAATCATCTTTTATATATTGTTCATTTCTATTGATCATTTATCTTAAATATGTTCTATTTATATTATTATTTTTAATTATTTACAGTAAAATGTGTTTTATGTTGGGTATATAAAAATTCTTTTAATTTTCTTGTACTGTAAAAGCCCACTTGGACATTTATTATTAATAAATAAATTATTTTTTCTTTATTTATCCGAAACATAATATCTTCATTCGTAACTCTGTCCATCCAGCTCTTATCAATTCTTCGGTAAGCGTCCATGCTTCCATTCTATAAAATAATGCCGAAAACACGCATCTGACCATTCGTATTCGTAATCCAAGGTTGACATGATGATTGCAGAATATCTTTTTCATGCGGATAAGGCTTTTCACGAGCTTTCTCAATGCGGCATTTTATTTCAACCGAAGGATTACCCTCGCTTAACGGATAAATTACGTTTCGAGAATGTTGACCGCAAAGCAAAATACTAACGTACTGTTACGCACGTATAACTAAGTTTTAAATGCGTATATACAAATACTGACTGACAAAAAATTCATAGAACCCCCTACAACTTTAATAGGATTCGTTCCAATTTCATACAAAAATCTTGAAAATTACAAAGATTTATAATATGTAATTGATGGTAAAGGCGTTTACTTTACAAAGATTCTGTGCCATTCTAATAATAGCAATATTTGGATGTCAGATATTTATCCCAACACTTAATAGACGAAAAATAAAACAAAAAAAATAGACGAGACGTAGGTATATGTCAGTATTCGGGGCTTAAATGAGAAGATTTATATATTTTCATGTATCTCTAATGTACGTATCATAAATGGCTTTATTTGCGAAGTCCGATTTCTCCGGTCTGATCTGACAGCTGGGCTCACAATCCTCACGTTTCGACTGAAATTACATGAATTTTTTGAAAAAAGATTTGATGAAAAAAAGGACTACTGCTGTATGTTAAGGCGATCGTCTAGCAGAATGAGCAAATTTCACAATTTTTTCTCATATCTTCTCTTGCGTTTTTTATTACATTTTTGTATGGAAATATCTCATTTTAAAATTTATTCATCAGGTTACATATATTTTAAATACGAATATCTTATTAAAATGTCATAAACTAAATTAAATAATTGATTAATAAATTAGGAAACCTTCGATGTTTTAAAAATGAAGAAAATTGCTCCACTTTGTGGGCTTTTTATGACTGTACGGCGTGTGAGATGTCTTTTTTATTCAATAATATTACAAAGTTAACGATTATCTTAAATTTGTTACAATTATAGAAAAATCTGTAAATACGTTTACATGCAATTTATGTTTTAAAAAATACTGTTTTTTAAATTTTTTTTTTTTTTTTGTGGGTCTTTTTCAACTCTTTTTACATGGTTGACAACTTTTTTACTTCAATAGTCAAAAGAATAGATATTATAATTTTACAATAAAAACAAAAAAAAAAAAAATCTTTGTCGATATTCCTGATTTTAGATATTTAATTAAGACGCACCGTATTTATGACATAATACGCAGTGCTTTGATTAAATAGCTAAAATCTGAAATCGAGAATAATTTTTTGATTTTTTTTGTATTAATTTTAAAATAAAAATGTCTATTCCTTTAATTTATTAAAGAAAAAAGTTATAAACTATTTTAAATGGATCGAAAAAAACTCACAAAAAATAAAAATAATTTAAAAAACAGTATTTTTTAAAACATAAAGTGCATGTAAACGTATTAACAGATTTTTCTATAATTGTAATAAATTTAAGAAAATTGTTAACTTTGTAATATTATTGAATAAAAAAGACATCTCACACACCGTTCAGTCATAAAAGGCCCACAAAGTGGAGCAATTTTCTTCATTTTTAAAACATCGAAGGTTTGGTAATTTATTAATCAATTATTTAATTTAGTTTATGACATTTTTATAAGATATTCGTATTTAAAATATATGTAACCTGATGAATAAATTTTATAATGAGATATTTCCATACAATAATGTAATAAAAAACGCAAGAGAAGATATGAGAAAAAATGGTGAAATTTTCTCATTCTGCTAGACGATCGCCTTAATCGTGTTCAATTCAAAGTGTTGTTTTGATAAATAATTAAATCCTTTACAAATAAATCGCTGTGCTCACTTTTTTTTAGTAAAACGTGTCACTTTTTTTTCATCGTCATTACTTTTATCGCTCGAAGGTGACGTTTTCTTTATGCAGAATCAATAGGTTATAAATGTTCAAAGTTTTATTGTGAAACATTGTGGAAATTCATTTTTAATATATTAAATATGATTCAAATTGAAGAACACTGTTTTTTTCTTCAATGTCTTCCCTATATAAAAATCATCAATCACATCGCGTAATGTAAAAACTAGAGTAAAAGAGCACTTGCGTTATTTAAAAAGTAGTGGGTTCTCAGAATTTGTTAACCATTTAATTGAAGAAGACCACCCGTTCAATAATAGTTCAGGAGTTAGTATTATTCATAAAAACGGAATAGGTAATAGACTAGATAATTTAGAGGCATTAGAGGCATAAGAAAAGTCATTAATATAAATCATAAAATCATTAATAAACAAGTAAATTTATCTTTTAGTCCACTTTTAAATATGTTCCCTCTTAATAGTAATATTCCCACCCTCTACCCCCACTATTGGCACTCCGTCCTTTCACCCTAGTATATAAGCACATAATTTTTGTATGTTTAGGCAGTTAAGATTCTCCCTGAAGAAGCTACGGTCATAGCGAAACCCGGTTGGATTTGAAAATAAATATAAATGGTGTTTAAAAATGTCCTTAGGTTATCACGGCCGTTCAGAATCTTCTGTGTATAGTTTTCTGGGATATGCACACGGTCACATACACACGGCAGAATATCCCAGAAAACTATACACAGAAGAAAATGGTGTTTAACTTATTTTATTTATATAAATTATAATGTATCACCACCAAGTGAAAAAAAAAAGTTTACTGTAGATTTTTATTCAGAATATTTGTTGAATATGTCCACATTTTTCACAACAGTATTAGATTTTTGTCACAGGAACATCATTAATCAATTAATTTATATTATAGATGTCTCACAGAGATGAAACTGTATTTTTTTATGGGAAAGTAGGTATAGAAGTCTTTGGGTGTACATTTCATTACACAGATAAAGGACAGAAACAGCTGACAAAAACTCCAAAATCAATAAAGATGTCTCATTAGCGACATCTGTGGTCATTTAAAGGGAATGAAAAAGCTTGAGTGCCGGCCGCGCTGAGGATTATTACAACTCACATGTGAAACGTGGCGTATAATTTAAATATATACAAATTCCAAAAATTAAAAGACATGGTATTCTATCATGGGTAGAAATGTCGAACGTTACATTGTGTAAAGTGATCACTTAAGCCAGCTGTACGATAGGTCGTAAGCCCTATGTATACCCAAACACTTCTATACCTACTTTCCCATAAAAATACGGTTTCGTCTCTGTGATATATCTATAATAAACATTATAGATGTATCACAGAGACGAAATATATATTTTTATAATATATTTTTATGTCAATTTTAAGTTACTTCATTCAGAATGCCATGTATATCAAAGCGTTATATAAATGCATCTAGTGTATTTGTACAATTTGAACAGGGGCGCTGATTATTAATACCCACGTACATGTCTCTTTTCAACATTGGATTATCTACTTATAGTAATTGTGGAATAAAAAGCGTTGCATATCATAGATGTAAGTATAATTCCACCCCTGTTTGGTATGCGTTTTTTCCAGTACCCACTATTTCTCCCATAATATTTCAAAATTTTCCATTTATATTTCAAATCCGTTATTTCTGCCTTTCAGATTTTCTAATTTGGGCACAGCTTCTAATATACTATACCTTTTCTGTTTTCACTTTTAAATATTATTTATTTTAAAAATGTTTTATTTATTTAACAATAATTTTATTTTTAATGTTTATCGTTAATTTTTTAGTGAAATATATATATATATATATATAATATATATATATATAGATATATATATATATATAGATCATTTTAAACGTTATTATGCGTTGTTTTTGACAGAGTATAGTGGTATCGAAATCACTTAAATATAATCACGCGGTCTTAACACATTTTTTAAGTTTTTAAGCAATCAACAATTATTATTATTGGATTGAAAAATTAACATTTTATAATTAACTAACTTACCATCACTCCATTTCCCCGTGGGGGTAGGCAGAGAGGACAGAGCGCCACACTCTTCTATCATGACATACAACTCTCGCCTCATCCACATTCATACATCTTCGCATGCAAACTCACCTGTTGTTGAGGCTTCTAACGGGACCGTCTTCCAGTGGTCAATCTGGTCATGCCACGTCTTCCGCGATCGCCCTCTCTTTCTGGCGCCATCAACACTTGCATTACATATCTTTCTTACCATTTTTCCTCATTCATTCGCTCAATATGCCCAAACCATCTTAACATTTTAATCTGTTGAATAATTTATTCGATAAAGTAAATTAATATCTGTTATCATCAGCATTCCATTCTTATAAAATCAGCATTCTTTGCTTAAATGATAATTTAAAATCATCTAGCAACTATTTGTAACGCAGTTTTCACGACAAATTTTAATGCGGATACCTGAAAAACGTTCCAGGAAAAAACATACAGTTATTAAATGTCGTGTATTACTAAACTATATACTAGTGTTACCTTAGTTTTGTATCAAATACCCCAAAACCGAATCCCAACCCAAATCCACCCAAGGGAGGCTCCTCATTTCATTACGCGTACACACTTTCGCAATACAAAATGTAATAGCGGTAGATAAAAAAAAACAAACAAACAAATCGCAGCGTAGCATTTAAATTTTAAAGCCCCTAATAACACATTTCATATCGACGGCTTATTTTCAGAACACATCGGACGGGAGAACACCACCCAGCCGAGTAACTCAATACCGGAATAGATTGGCTATTTCTTTTCCATACTATTTCTGTAAGTTTCCTTTGGAAACACTTGGCGGGGGAGGGGTGGTAGAGTGGGGAGGGGGAGGGAGGGAGGGGGAGTAGGGGTGGTGGAGAGGGGGGAGGGGGGGAGGGGGGTCGGAAAAGCGTTTTCATGCGACAATTTATTTTTCATAAACTCCCCGTCGGAAGGAACACGTCTGCGTTTGTTCGAGATTCCAGACCTGTTCGGACACGCGGAACTCGAATATATTATGATATCTCCAGCGGAATGTGCCGACAGTGGGGAACTACCCTCGCGCGGATAAATGACTCCCTTATTTAACTGAAAGGTGGAAAACGTGATTTTACAAGAAAAGTAGGGTGTCGAGGGATCAATGCTCTACTTTTACGTAGGATAAAAAGTATATAAAAAAAAGTAACCCATAAAAACCTAGTTTTTATTACACTCCCTTTCTTTGTAAAATATAACAACAATTAAAGGCGAATTAAAACATATAACGTAACACTAAACTTACAGTAATTTAATATATTTCTAAAACGTCAGATGTTTTGAGCTTTGATAAGACACTTCATACTTTGTGTAGTGAAGTACCTATTATGTATACCGACGG
Organism: Agrypnia vestita; assembly: GCA_016648135.1. Taxonomy (NCBI): domain Eukaryota; kingdom Metazoa; phylum Arthropoda; class Insecta; order Trichoptera; family Phryganeidae; genus Agrypnia; species Agrypnia vestita. The sequence goes on along the minus strand of JADDOH010009526.1, from coordinate 1,986 downwards.
AGTTATTCAAATTTAGAAAATATTCCGCGACGTTATCGGGCCGCCGGCCGTTGCTAATCAAACTTTTCTAATGATTCCAATTGAAAAAAAACAATTAAAAAAATTATAACCCGAAATTATACTATAATTATTATTTTTTTAACGAAAATTTAATAGATATTCTTGATCGTCACCACGAGTCTACTTGCCAAGTTTCAGCTCGATTGGATCACGGGAAAAGGGTTAAAAATCGATCCAAAGTTTTTTCAACCAGCAAGCATAAAGGAAGATAAAAAGTAACCCACAAAAACCAAGTTTTTACTATACTCTCTTTCTTTGTAAAATAAAACAATAATTAAAGACGAATTAAAACATATAACATAACACTAAACTTACAGAAATTTAATATATTTCTAAAATGTCAGATGTTTTGAGATGTCAAGATTTTGATAGATTCAATTATCATCAATATCGTACCTTATGAATTTCCAGCGTCAAATGATTTAGTCAGAATCAGATTTGAGTAATGTAGAATTCTTCAAAACTAAGCAGAAATCTAAAAGAAATAAATTATAATTTGATTTTTTCCCAAAAAAAACAATTTTGCTGTCATCTGTGAACCAATTGTTTTGCTAATTTTCGAAATTCGTAGTGATGTACCTATTATACCGATGGAGTGATTCAAATTTAGAAAATATTCCGCGACGTTATCGGGTCGCCGCGTCGTTGCTAATCAAACTTTTCTAATGATTCCAATTTGAGAAAACCAATAAAATTTCTAATAATTCGAAAATATAAAATTATTATTTATTTTTTTAACGAAAATTTGATAGATCTTCTTGATCGTCGCCACGAGTTTGCTCGATTAGATCACGGGAAAAGGGTCAAAAATCGATCCAAAGTTTTTGTTGACGGCAAGCAAGCAGACGCCACGAGTTAATATAAAGGGAATAAAAACTATGAACATCAATATGAATCACTGAGATCAAGATGAATAAAAAACATGGAACAGCTCAAAGTAAAAATAAAAAGGTATCGAGTAAGTAAGTATTAAGAAATATTATTTTTAATGCATATAGACATTCTTCCGATATATTTAACATATTATGTACCTAGAGTAAGTCTGAAAATAGTATTTTCAGAATTTGTTCTCAGAACATACATGGATATATCATCATCATCATCATATTATTCATAATCATCAACAGTATTCCCTTTTTAATCAATACTATAAAAATCAAAGGTTTTTTTCGGTTCTATAATTTAGTTTTATACCAACTAGCTGTTTGTATCCTCCGTTACACGGGTTAAGTTGAAAATATATTTGTGGGGGGAAACAAAGGTTCCATTTTTTGGGAAAACCTCAAATTAAAACCATGTTTCCATTCAATCCTTGGCTGGGATAGATAGGATGTCTAGGGAAGAAATATGGCTTATTTTTTGAATTTTGAGTGCGACCAGTAAATGTCACCTATGTTAACCGCCGGGTCTCAAAGAATAATTTTACAAATTTTGAGTCAGATCAGTCGAACGGTATAGATTTGCATTGAAAATATATCAGGGGGAGGGGAAGGAGTAAAAGAGATGGGGGTAAATGTCGCCTTTGTTACCCACCGGGTTCTAAAGCATAAGTATTCAAAATTTGAGTCGAATCGGACAAACGGTGTAGATTTCTACAGAGAACAGACAGACAGACATTGAGTTTTATAAATATAGATGGGTATAAAAGCAAAGGCAGTAATATCCCAAAAAAAAATTTTAAAATGTTGTCTATGCAGTGACCAAGGATTACTGATTTAAAATCTACTGAATTCTATATTTTATATATCTATCGCTTCCAAAATTGTGTTTCCAATAACGAGTAGCTTATTGGTCTTGTGGTTAGGACTCTCGCCTCGTGATACAAAAGTCGCAGGTTCGAATCTCACTCCAGACAAGCAAGTTAGTTCTATTTTCATAGCACAAGCGTTTAGATTAATTTGAAAACACGAATTCCGTGTTCGCATC